>KI628788.1:0-48865 GCA_000503235.1 Sclerotinia borealis F-4128
AAAATTAATAAATTTGCAGAGTATTTGCGGGGCGGATAATTTTGAAAGCTCAACGGGTCCCCCGCGGGTCTAAAATATCATCAACGGGTCCCCCGCGGGTCTAAAATATCATCAACGGGTCCCCCGCGGGGCGGAATATCTGCGGGTCCCCACGGGTAGCGGAGTATTTCTGCGCAGCCTATAAGTTAGACCCTGTCCTGAGAACAATCCATCTTCTTTTCTTTCTCAAACAACCAACTCAAAATTACCAAAACTTCAACTAGACACATTTAAAATACACTCCCGTCAATTCATAATCATCTGAATCATGTCTGGGAAGGGCAATTCTGGCTCCAGTAGCTCCGGCTCGTCTGGCTCGGGAAACTCTCTCGGTCACCCATATACTGTCAACAGCAGTGGTACCAACAGTCAAGTGAGTTTTCCACCGCCCATTCTCTCGATTTCCAAATAGCACCCGAGAGATTGAACTCCATCAACTAACCTCCTCAACCTCCAGGGTAACAGCTACGATAACCGCTCCACTCCCTCTGGTGAGACTTATCACTACAGCAATAATGGTAAGCCATCCACTTCATCCTTATTACTCCTCCAGGCCCCAAATACTCTCCAGCTCGCCTTCAGTGTGCTAACGAAAGATATCGCCGAACAGATGGCTCGTACTACTACTCCAACGGTAATGGATCTACCTACCACAATACCGGCAGTGGCTCTACCTACACTGCTCCCGATGGCTCTGCATACAAGAAGTAAGCTGTGCGCTTGTCGTACGGGCTACTCCGTGGGTGTTTTCGGTAGCTTTTCTTCACATGGGGTCAATATTGGGTGGACAAATGGTGAGGCTTGCCTTGCCATGAAAGGGCTTTTAGGGGCGGATTGGTTATCAGGACATATATCTTGACTGTTTTCGGGATATGATGGTTTAGTCTGCATAGGAATTGACCCGCTTTTACTGGTGGGGATGGCGTCTTTCATGCTCATGGGATGTGAAATGATCTGAATTGCAACTGCTTCATAAGACTAACGAATCAGAACTCCTATTTAAGCAAGTGCTAACCCCACGACGTCTGCTGGTGTGTGTCAAAACTATCTCTCATTAAAAAGTACCGGATGATTTGAAGGAAGAGAGCGGAAAATGACCTCAAAGTACTCGTTTCCCTATAATATATCTCCAATTCTAAAAGATGTGTTTAGGCGCTCCCGAGTCAACTATGATGCCCTATTACAGATCTGTGTTCCACGCAGTGATGCAGTCTTTGGAGCTATCATTCCCATGGTGGTGCGGGCTGTCCCCCCTTTCCTCCTCTGTAAGAGGACGTCTGCGACGACTAGATTTCTCATATATCTGCTTCCCACACTCCCAGCTTTCCTCTCTCCTCCCCTCCCTCAGCAAATTCCATTTCCACACTGATTTACATTACATCCCTTTGATTAAAGGACAATCTATCTAGTGCGATTATCCTCATACATACCTACTCCCTTCCCACTCAAAACACTGTATTTATATACTATCCCCGTAACAATAACGACAATGACATTATCATCAAAATCAAATAGATGTGCAGAATACCTTATGCGAAAGGCCGATTATAATACCGACGCTGGCAACGATATGAAACTATATACAAAAACTATTGGGATGGCATGGCCTCCAAATTCCCGCCTGATGTATTCTGTTAGCAGTTAGTCAGTAGTTTGAACTAATTGGTAAGCTGGTAGTCTTTAAGTCTGTATCTTGAATTTAAAATTGTTGTATTGTATTAGTTGAAACTGTTCCCATTTGAACACAAGAAAACCTATATGAACACAAATATCTGGCACATTACCACATGACTAGCTACATACAACCATATTCATTTATATTTAAACACTAGCAACTACTGGAAAGTAATGAAAGAATAAGAGTGCTGTAATTCTATACTCATAATCTGACTAGCAAGTTTTCATTTTCATGTTCCTTGCCGTAGTAGTTGTATACTCTATACCCCGTACATTGTATTTACTTCAAGATATACTCCTCCGTTCCATCGTATATTATAGTGTAGAGTGGTTGTAGTCCTAAATTGAGGTCGAAATAAGGCAGGCTTAAGACTGAAATGTAAAATTGAATGGCTAAAATCGTGAACAAGGAATCGTGTGGAAAAGCTCTTGAAAAGAGAGCTGACGTAAGTGGCGTGCCAGTCATTATCGTTGCAAGACTGAAAAGTGTAATGTTCTGAGAGAAGGTGTGGAGTAAAGATGATGATGATGATGGGGGTAGTGAATGTGGGCGATGTAAATAGAGGGGTGGAGTCGGAATTCGAGGTGGGGGAGGGGGAAAGTCGAGTTCTGAGGTGAAAGGGGGAATATCGGGATTTTGAAGGAAGGAGGGTGTCAGGCTTTGAGGTGGCAGTGGCGCAGAAGGAGGAGGATGGTTATCGCAGACTGGGTGTCCTTCATTTTTGAATAGAATCGTTTCCAATACAAACTAATCACTTGATAATTTCACTCATTTTATTATTGGATACAAAAATTCATTATATCTATTCACCTAATATCTATAAGGCTGTGTAATGTGAATGTTATTATACCCTGCATATTAGACTATCCCGACTGTATCAAAATTGTTCATTTATAGACTTCCAAAGTCTTCCTCAACTTACTTCCTGAGTTCTTTCTATTTAGCCAACGATTAGCCTATCTAAAACATCTAAGTTTTGATCAATACAAGCTGTACTCATTTCCACTTATAAAGGATTCTTGTAAGTACAAACTACCAAACACAATTTCCAATATTCCCAAACATACGAATGTTATCTATTCCTCATTCATCAGAATTCTAATCAGAATGGACTTCAATCACCCCGATTCAGAGTTAGAGTTGAGAGTTATCGCTAACAATGAAGAAGAAGACATCATGCAGGACCACGAGGTTTTTAATGAAATAGTTGCTCAGTGTGCTGAAGAGCGAAACGAGCGGATTGCAAACGAAGCAGCTCATGCCGAAGAGCGCGCTGCAACTCAAGCAGCTTATACCGAAGAGCATATTGTAGCCCATACTGAGCGTATGGCAATTATAATAGATCGTTGTTATGAGCGTATCGCAATTCAAACAGTTCATACTGCAATCCAAACAGATCGTGCTAATGAACGTACCGCAATTCAAGCAGTTCATACCGCAATCCAAATAGATCGTGCTAATGAACGTACCGCAATTCAAGCAATTCATGCCAATGAGTATGCCACAGCTCGTACTGAGCGCATGGCAATCCTAGCAGAGCGTGCTGCAGAGCGTGAATCTTCCTATAAGATATTGCGCTTGGTTCTCTACTGCTTTTTTGCTACTGGAATTGTATGCGTAATTTTCCTCTACTGGATTATAGATCTATTGTTAAATCGCAGACAATAGCTATCAAGGTAAATCTTCTTCTTCAAAAAGATCGGAATTCAGCTAACTCTTACCTTTTCTTTTTTGAAAAAGCTGCTAGCTCACCCCTCCGCATTTTCGGTTTCGATTTTCAGTATCGCATCACCTTCAATCGATTTAAGACTCGAGCTTTGCTTCTCGAATACGCAATGTTTAATTGGGTTGGTCAAAGATGATAGCTTGCACTCTTTGGGCTGGATGGCATATGAAAATCCGATTTTATGGTGGAGTAGAGATAAATTATGGGGGTCATGGAGTTAGGCATAGGGAATTTCATTTGGGAATCTCAAGGATTGAGGATATGTATCATCAAACAATACTCTCAATACAATATTCGGTCCTTTCTTTCTAAACTTGTTGCTTTGTGATTTTGAAAGGTTTCACTCCAGTCTAGTATATTGTACATATACCTGCTTCCTTCAACATATTTGCCATGACTACTCCGAGGAAGCACGTCTTGCAAGGCTACAACTTTGTCTTGGGACTAACATCGTCATAGACTCATATCACTAGTCTCATGATCAATACGAAACTGAGGCATAAGTCGTATGGCACAATGCTTCAGAGGTCCAATCCACGCCATATTGGCACTATCAAATAATGTGATTGCCTGTGATTACCTGTGATTACCCGTTTGACCTTACTCTTCCACACCAGTCGACCACACTGCCTGGCACTACTATTATAGTGATGGTTCGATTTTACAAAATCCGAACTTTGAGCTACACACACAAAATTTGAGCGACAACGCTAACCGCACTGCTCTGAATAATGACGTATGCATAATATGAGCCAATTGAGGGGTATATATGAGTGATTAGTGATCGATTTCGTGACCAATCGCGAGATGATGTGTTGGAAGGTGTACTGTAGTATGTTCGAAGAACATATTGAATCCGAGTGATGAAGACATAGAACCAGAAACAAGTGGCTCATTTTCAAGACTACAATCTCTACTTATAACCTTAAGCCAAAAGCCACTGTAAAAGATGGAGATACTCACAAAGGGATCAAGTTCTAGTGTCATATTTATCACCAATTCATTGTTGCATGGAAAACCCATTAGCTTATAAGTCATCGTCCCCATAACTTTCAACTTTACCATTCAACCATGCACACTCCAATAACTAAGCGGTGAAATTGGAACACGGGAGACTAGTCATGACAGCAGATCTAACACTTTCACATCAATTCTACAGCCATGAGTCAAGTACTTCGTTCGTATTGCTTCGGTACGGTACTGTAAGAACCCTGCTTACACTAACCATCCCTACGGGCACCTCAGGAGGGTAATTAACCCACAAGTGGGTTATTATTGTACTAAACTATGTATTGAAGTGCAATGAGATATATTGAGATCTTATATTGAGATCTGAATACATAGTCTAAGCCTAATATGAATTAGTTCGATACAGCTTCATTTTTTTCACCCTAAATCGATGATTTCAAATTCATTCTAAATCATTCATATCTACCGAAATCTTTCAATCATATTCCTTTACAACTTTTCATTCAAGACAACTTGAATGCTTTCAATGCAATATTCAGTAAGTTAGAATGGTTTCAATTGTATATATATATGAAATCTAGCGACGACGAGGGAGGAGAGGGCCAGGGAGGCCAGGGAGTGAGGAAGTGGCAATTGAGAGGCCCGGGAGAGGGTGGCTATCGATATCGGAGGCCTTTTTAGCTTCAAATCTCAATACATATTTTGAATCTCAATACACACGCTAAAAAGGACGCGTGCAAAAATGGCCGATTTACCCTCTTTGGGAGGGTTATTTACCCTCCTCAGGTGCCCGTAGGGCATCAAGATATCATTCAAGCAGAGCTGCATTAGTCTATTTGTCTAAATGACAGTATACAGAGTTTCTCTATAGCAAAGAGGTGGGAATATCCATCACGACTTGAGATGGCCCCGATGGCGGTCTCTATAGAAATTCAGCCTCCGATAACATCATTAATACATTATTGATGACATTACTTCTGTTTTCGATATATTTCAAAATCAAATCAATGATAATACAGGACCGGATTTGACACTATTTGGACTCCGCGGTATGAGAATGAACGGATTGGTATTTGGTTTGGGCCATAACTAACAGAACTCTATGTAGTAAGAGTCATCACAACTCAGCACCCCCCCCCCTCAACGCTTTAAATCCAGCTCCCCCAAAACCAAGCTCACAAATTCTTCCCCGCAGTCACCAGGAAGAAACCACCAAACTAGATTCTACAAAAGAAGCCGATATAGAGAAAGCACCTTCATCTCAAAACTCAGTCTCATTCGATAAGAGTACCAAAACACATCCCACAAGGCTATTTCTCCAGACCCCGACTTACTCCGGACTATATTTTAAATCAACCCACCACGTAGGTTAATAAATAATAAATACAATTCAAAAAGGATTATAATAAACTACAATATAAATATAAATTAGCAAATTAATAACAGGTTGGTAAATAACCTATTTATACTTTCAAATGATCTGCCCTACTAATAAATAGCCCACAGATTATCCACCAGGTTAATAACCCGCCCCGCGGGGCCCCGTTGCATCTTCTCGATGTGGTCAAGAGCGGGAAAGGGGGTTTAAGCGATGGTGTGGCGAAGATTTTGCCATTTAGATGTTTAAATGGTGTCGTGTCGGTGGGTGGACATGGATGCAACTGAGCAGAGTGGAGAAGGATGCTAAGCGATGTCAGAGAATTGCCAAGTTTGCGGGGTTATTAGCCGAGAAAACAAAACAAATCGAGAGGGATTAGTTGAGGGGACAAGGGGGGTGGTTGTTAGGTTGGTGAAATATTGAAATATTGGAATATTTGATTTAGAGAGAGTTACTCGACTTATGCATTAAATGCATTAAATGCATTAAATGCATTAGATGTATCGAAGACTCACTCAAGGGATGATCTTTGCAACGTTTCTATATAATTGCGATGCATCGATTCTTGCAATATTAATACCGGTACCTGTGTCATTAAGGTATCTTATTATCGCCATTCCATTCTACATACTCAGTAATAATAATTAGTATATGCGCAAGAAATTAGCACTTGTTCACAATTTATTACGATGTAAACATGTGATGAGGCGAATATGAATATATTGTGTACCCGTAGTTCACAAGGGTTGGTTGTCTACTCGAGTAAACAGGCTATAGTTTACTACCGTGACAATACCCCTCCCCTGACAACAGATCAGTATTTCACCAACGAAGCTTTCGCGGTTAATTTAAAGTTTAAAGCTACCTAGATATATATTACAATAAGATATTGCAATAATCATTGAATTATAAATCGCTATGAGATGCAAAACAAATTCTATGTCTTCATTTTAGTAGAACTCTAGTAAAGCGAAAGTATACCAGTATTCAAAACATCAGCATGCAAATCTCAAACCTCACTCAGCTCCAATCGGATACATACATACTCGAATACATACAGTACAGTACTCAAAAAATTCAAAATAACCCCGCCCGAACTCAATTTTCTTTTAAAAATTTTCAGATACATACCGCTACACAGATACTCGTACAAGCTTCAAGCTACAACAAAAGTTTTAATTCTATCTCTATCTACTCGTAGGTATCTACTCATAGGTATCCAACACCTAACATCTAATCTGATCATCTACTGAGTATTGTAATGTATATATTCATATCCTATTACTCATATATGTATATGGATTTTATACTCACTCATAGTCTTATTATAGAATGATGATTTGAATTTTGGGGAAGGCAAGATTCGGTCGGTCCCTTGCATGCTTCGAGATTAACTTGACTCGGGGACTGTACCGGTATTGTGTTGAGTATACTATGTTGAGTTTATGTTGGTTAGTGGTATTTTGGGTGGGTATATTGAGAGATGAGATGAGATAAGATGAGCAATCATTTTCTCTGACTCTCCCAACTTCCAAGATCTCCCAAGCGTTCTCTAGTACGTACATAGCATCATCATTATTAACACTTTATGATTTAACCGCAGAAAAACAATTTAAATCTTTGTGAAAATTATTGGTATCAATTCAGTACTCAAATAAAAACCATCGAAGCTACATACAGTAACCCCTTCAGATTACTCCTTTATCTCGCGAGCTTCGACTTCTTCCTAACCTTCTCGACCAAACTACTCAAGTCCCCTTTATCCGATTTCTCCCCATCTACCTTCCTCTTCTTATTCTTGTCCTTCACTTCAATCTCCCCATCATCCTCACCACCTCTCTTTCTCCTTCCCTCTTCCAACAATCTCTTCATGCCGTCGGTTCCCTTGAACTTTGGATTACTAGGATCAATAGCATACTCGTGATTCTTGAAAACGTTCCCGAATCTCTCATCGCCAACATCCATTTCGAATTTTTCTTGTAATCCACCCCTCTTACTCCCCACCTCTTCACCCTTCTTTCCCTTTCCTCTATTCTTCTTCTTCGCCTTCTCCGCGCGTTGAATTTCAGCAATATCGAAATGATCCAGATGTTCTGCCTTGTCCGTCGAATTATCCTGCATGAGCAATTGCAATTGCGCACGATTCGATGCTTTTTCTTCCGCTTCCTTGAGTTTAGCTTCGTGCTTCTTCTTGCGTACTTCTTTTCGCAATGATTTGGCTGCTTTGGCCTTGGTCGCTTCATCTGTCGCAAAGAAAGGATCATCAAATCCGAGATCTTCTTTTGCTTCCACTTCTTCTTCTTCTTCATCATCAGAAGCATTTGGATCTTTTCCTTCACGAACTGCCTTTGCCTTTTCTTTTCTGCGGGCTTTACGATCCTTTTCTTTGCGGATATATGCTTCGGCCGTGGTTTCATTAGGTATGGGTTCGTTTTCGAAAACATTGCCTTTGGTGGTGGTGCTGGCAGTTAGACCAGCGGTAAATGTAACCTCCATATCACCGACTGGACCACTATTCTTCTTCTTTTTAGTTGGCTCATCGCCAAGTCCGAGAGCGGCACGGAGCTTTTGTCTTTCTAATTCTTTCTTAGACAATTTAGGGGTATCTTCTTCTGCCGCTTCCTCTTCCTCTTCCTCTTCCTCTTCATCGTCCTCTGAATCACTTCCTAAGTATGCTCGTAGATCGTTTTCGCCAATGTCTGCACGACTTCCTGTGAATGCTTTGTTGATTGCATCTTTTCGGCTTGCTTCCTCGGGGTTCATATCCCATGTAAGTTTGACTTTAGAATGTTGAAGCGCATCTGTAACGAATTCCATAGGTTTATATCCTGTAGGCACCTTCGTACATTCATCTCTTGGCTTGTCATCAAATTCAGTACCATCGGGGATAAATCGCAAATCGAAAAAGTTGGCAGAACCCAGATACTCTGTGCCATCGCATTTCTGGTAGATATTTTCTGCAGTTTTCTCGTCCGAACAAACGACGACGGCGTAAAAATATCGTAGTCGTTCGAGTTGATATTGTCGTAATGCCCCACTATCAAATTCGTTCCCATCATCGCCCTTTTGTAAATCTTTCTTAATTTTCTCGTCCAATTCTTCGTCATCAGTATCCTCTTCATCCTCCGAGTCCTCCTCATCATCTTCATCCTCCTCCTGTTTCTTTGCGAAAATCTCTTTCGGAGGACCCTCCAACTCCTCTCGTTCCATTCTTTCCTTTCCATATTCAGATTGGTAAACTGATATCTTATGAATCTTCCCTCCAATGTTAACAAAACTCTGGAAAACAGCCATTAAATCCACCGATCGAATATTATCCCAATCCAGATTAACCACCGCAATTCTCGCAGAAACCTCTCCCATCTCAACTGCCTGTTGTTCTGCTTGCATATCTGGAAATGTAGCTTCCTCTTCAATATCCACTCCTCCATCTTCATCCTCATCCTCATCTTCCGAAGAGGAAAATCCGCCACCTCTCGCCGCATCATATCCTGTAGCTGCTCTTCTCAATTCCTTTTCCACAACCTCATCATCCTCCACCTGCACATCTTTTCCCTCCTCGTTTTCTTTCTCACTCCCACTATCCTCATCTTCCTCATCTTCATCAACATACAATCTCTCCAACGCCTTCTTCTTCCCACTTCCACTCAATTTTCTTCCATATCGATCCACCTTTGCCGAATTAGAAAAATCCTCATCTTTCAACATGCGCGAAAATCGTTTATCAATCTTCGTTCGTGTTTGTTTTTTAGAAGGAAGTCGAAATCGCGGATCCGTGGAGAAATTGGAGAATCGAGGATCATTGACTTCGGAAGTAGATGATGCATCTTTCGATGCACCCATTGGGACTTTTTGTTTCGACATTGTATTGCGATTGTTTATTTAATGCGTAATGGAGAACCTCTGGGACTTAAGAATAGGATTTTGTAACTGAGAAACTTTTTTTGAGATTGCGAGTTTCTGCCGGTGGAGATGGGAGGCGGTGAGATGGTGGATGTATGGGTATGTATGTGGCTAGAGGGGTCAGCCACATTCCAGACCACAATGACGAAATGTCCCAGATCTGATATCAATGAATCTACTCGAGTAGGTAGAGTAGATAGATACTCGAGTAGTTAGTAACATCGAAATACACCAAGATTCCTATCAAAACTGAACATGAATAGCCTCTGCCCATCCTTCTCAAATTCAACCTCTCAACCACCAATAAATCCACCAGCAAGCATGACAAGGCGGGTATGTTATACCCCGTACCGTGACCCAAATTCCCGCAATCATTTTATAACTACCGGTATTTACTTTAACTAATACCAATTATATAGATAGGATTCACAGTGAGTGGAACAGTTCAAGGTCCGTTCTATCACATAACGTTTCTCGATTCTCCGGGCCGGATATATAATATCTTAGACCCCTTGGGTAATAGTAAGTACGAAGTAATACTAACGGCTCTACTATCACATCACAGGAGTAAATTTCCGCTATTTCACCCAGAAAAAAGCCAAAAGCTATGGGGTAATTGGCTGGGTACGAAATACGGATGATGGAAAGGTGTGTATATCATATCATCATCCCAACAATTCCCTTCCCAAAACCCTCTACCTCTACCTCTGAATCTCAATCCCAATCCCAATCCCAAACCATAACACCCCCACCCACAGGTATCAGGAGAAGCCCAAGGAAACCCCTCCTCAATCGAGAAATTAATCGGAGATCTCAAGAATGGACCTCGTCATGCACAAGTTACGAATTATGAAGAAAGAGATTTGGATATCAAGGGTGATGGAACGGAGGAGAAGAGTTTTGAGGTTGTTAGATGATATTTGCGTTGATGTTGTGTAAATTTGGCTCATCGCTGTGCAGGATCAAAGAGTAGATTCACTCGTAGTCTAGAATGAAATAGTGAGAGCCGTGGAAGATTCTTGTGTCCAAGGCGGGGATGAACTGCTGGGGCTGGGGTGGTTGTTGGATTCTTTCACGCCTGGCGCTTGACACTTCGATATGTTTCTGCTGATACCGTAATTACTTGACGGGTAATGAACTCGATGCTTTGATATTACTGAATAAGGATACCTATATATGAATGAAATGTTCGAGTCAGAACTACATCAGCCAGATTCATATGTAGTTCAACTTTCAAGGCCCCAAACCATTTACATACTAGACCACCCCCGCATCCGAAAACAGAAGTAAAGTCACCGAAACGAGTAAATTATAAACAGTGTGCACCTCGTAGAAAATAAATTTAAAGAATCTACTAGCCCCGACCAAGATTTTAATTTTTCTAGACACACTATCAGTTTTTCTCCCCTTTTCGTTGCTCTCTCGCTTGTGTTGTTAAATTTCGCCTATTAATCGTCGGCTCCTCCTCAATGGATCAGCTGCCTAGTTCCCAGTCATTTGATCCCGGATTAGGCCCTGAGAAATGAATGTTGTTTTTGCTTCGTTCTGGGATTTGGTGGAGGATTCATTCTTTGCTGTTTTGTTTGTTTTGTTTTGATTTCGATTAATCATATAGGTTTGAAATTTGAAGTGCTCTCTTTAAACTGTGTAATGTCTTGAATGTACATACTATATAGGCATTGAGTAAGCAATACTATACATGTAGCCTCATTATTATCATGTATACGGCATCAATATCATGACATAACATGACATAACTCATACCCCTCCAATATCTATACGCCTTCCTTTTCTTTCTCTTTCCCCCAAAATTACACCCCACTTCTCTATTCTAAACACTCATCTTCATATCAATCTTCCCATGCGGCTTGTACCCCCTGACCTCAAACTCCTCCCCCTTCCACCCATCCACAACCCCACTCCCCCTATCCTCCCTTAGTATCCCCAATTCCGGAAATGCCCTAGGATCGCGCTCAAGTTGGATATTCAACGCATCGACATGATCAACATAGACATGCGCATCTCCCATTGTATGCGTGAATGTACCGGGCGTGAGATCGCATGCGTGAGCGAGAATATGGGTTAAGAGGGCGTATGAGGCGATGTTGAAGGGAACACCGAGTCCCATGTCGCAAGAACGTTGGTAGAGCTGGCAGTGGAGGATTCCTTTGGGTTTGGATTCTGGAATATCGGGGTTTGTACTTGATGGTTCGGAGGTTGAGGATGTGGTGGTTTGTGCAGGTTTAGGGAAAGATACATAGAATTGTGCAAACATATGACAAGGCGGTAATGCCATCAATTTGATATCTGCAACATTCCATGCACTCAAAATAATCCTCCTATCCCACGGATTATTCTTCAATTTCCAGACGATTTCCGCTAATTGATCAACACCCTGTCCTGTATAATCCGTTTCGACATCAATATATTTAGCGCCAAAATGTCGCCATTGAAATCCATATACAGGGCCTAAATCTCCTTCAACCCGATGCGAAAGACCGATAGAATCTAGATAGGCTCTGGATCCATTTCCATCCCAGATTTTTATGCCGGCGGTTGAAAGGGGAAGAGAGGAGGTGGAACCGGAGATGAACCAGAGAAGTTCGGTTAGGACGGCGCGGAGAAAGACCCGTTTTGTTGTGAGGAGTGGGAGGATTGGGATTCCAGTTGGGGATGTGAGGGAGAATTTTAGAGGGGCGGGGGCGAAGAGTGAGATGGTGCCGGTTCCTGTTCTGTTTGGGTTTATTGTTAGTTCCATGCCAACTTGGATAGAAGTTTGAATGAAGAAGATGGGGAGTGGAAATACCGATCCGGACGGAGTTCACCGGTTTCTAGAATCTCACGAATTAAGTCGAGATATTGATATTCTTCATGCCTTTTGGAGGTAGAAGTTGTGTTTGGAGATTGAGGATGTATTTGTTTTGTGGATTCCATTGCATTGGGAATTTCATGTGTAATAGTGGCAAGTTCTTCTTCCAGTGATGGTGACATTTTATAATTGATTAAAAGTTGAAATTAGTGGATGGATTTTGTTCTGTGGTTGTGGAAGAGATGTACTTGAGGATGTATGAATGGGAGACGCGTTTCTACGCGTAAAGTGATATTTCTGCACTACAAGTGTTGAAGTGGATAATGTGCCTGAGGCAGCAGTATCTGTCACGGTGATTCGGCCAATAGGTAAGGAGGCGAAAAAAGGGCTGGGTTGTTGTTCATCAGCTGCAAAGTCAGTCAAGCAACAGTTTGATAAACAAAGCAGAATACAAGGTTGCGTATGGAAGGCATAATTGTGTTCGCCGTATTGGTAAACATTTTCACGGAATCTAATGTGGTTCCGAAAGACCCGGCATGTTGTGTATAAATATACTACTCGAGTACAATTCAGTTGGATTTCTAATCAACTAATTTGTACTTTACACCTTCCGTTTGCAGTCTACCACGGTGACGTCTGAATTATTCGAGTACATAAAGACCATTAATCATTAACTATTAACTATCAACTCTAAAATAACAACATTTTTCTCAACTAACATATCACAAACAAATGTCTCGGAAAACTGTCCTGATCACTGGTTGCAGTGAAGGCGGCATTGGAGATGCTCTTGCACAGTCTTTCCATCGTAAAGGTCTTCGAGTTTTTGCTACAGCTCGGAATATATCCAAAATCGAACATCTCAAGAAATTAGGACTTGAAACTCTTCCATTAGATGTCACAGATGCAGCATCAATCAAAGCTGCTGTCGAGGCCGTCAAATTGGAAACTGGAGGAACTTTGGATTTTCTCGTCAATAATTCCGGTGCTGGTATGTTTTTATATTACATATGGCTGAGCCAGAGTATCTTAAAGTAAACGCTTACAAAAATAGGATATGCTATGCCACTGCTAGATACCGAAGTATCGGTCGCTCAAAAAATGTTTGACGTTAACGTCTTCGCCCTCATTGCAGTAACACAAGCATTTGCATCACTCCTCATCACCTCTAAAGGAACAATTATCAACATTGGTTCCATCGCCGGTCTTTCACCTTCATATTGGCAAGGATATTACAACGCCAGTAAAGCAGCCGTCAATTTGATTACTGATCAACTTCGTGTTGAACTCGAACCTTTTGGCGTCAAGGTCATTCTCGTGATCACGGGTGTAGTCAAGACCAAATTCTTCGATAATCAACCATCGGTAAAGTTACCGGAGAATTCTCTATATGCACCAGCGAGAGATATTGTTGAACGTGCTGCGGCGGGTGACGTTTTATTGGCTAATGCAGAGGATGTGGATGTTTATGCGAATAAAGTAGTGGAGAATGCTCTGAAGAAGTATCCACAGACACATCAGTTGGCTGGTGGAAGTGCTTACAAGGTCTGGTTTGTGTCAACCTTTTTGTGGTATAATATTTGGGTGAGTATTGAATCTTTCTAGGCAATGCAATACACTAATAGGCATTAGGATTGGATCATGCCCTCACAATGGAATATAGGAGAATTAAAGAAGAGGCTTTTGGCGGCCAAGAAAACCGAGTAGGTGTTTTTAAGAGAGTTGTTTTTGTATCGCGATATGGGGCTTAGCTTAGGGTCGCTAGGCGTTATTCGATGACCTAAATTTGAGTTATATCAAGCCAAATTATACTGCGCTCTCATATCCAACATGTTTTGTCCCTCGCCTCACCACATCCCCAGATCTTGGCAGCTTCAACAATCCTTAAGCCTTTCAATCCGTTCTTCCTACCAAGAAATATCATTCAATACCTCATCTCCTGCAAAATAAAACGTCTCTGAAAACCTCGCCAGCTCAATCCATCTCACCCCCACCTCTCAAATCAACCGAATAACATATCTCTACCCCGTGTATTGATCTCTCTCACTCATCCATCCCCAACAAACAATCTAGATTTCTTGCCCAATATCTCACTTCTCTCTCTTTCCTCTTCCGCTCGTTTTCCCTTGCCATGCAAAATTTCACGTATCTATAGTTCGAAAGTTCGATAGATAGGGAGGACACTTACTTTCTATCATTGATATCCTTCATTTCACATGCGTGTCGAAGTACATCTGAAGAGAAACCTCAGATGAATTCTATCCAAACACACAATATTCATCAATTGGATGAGAAGAATGGGAAAGTTCCTTTTACATCGAGAAACAGGGGAGTAACCTCATTTTCATGGTCACATTGCCCAGTTTATGATATATTTTCGAATATCAATGCAGTCTGATTAGCGTACATGGATCTATAAAAAGAGAAGTCTCTTCACAACCTTCTATCTACCTCCGCTCCTATAAGGCTATAATCATACCCGAAGAAATCTCAGCATAGTTTTCAATACACACATTCACCCGTCGATCCATCATTCTCAACACGAACACCATTCCCAACCATAGACACCATACCAACACTCGACCAGTCCCAATCCCAATCCCAATCACCACATTCTCCCAATGCTAGTATATTATCCTTCCGAATCTTGACTCCTGATCTGATACATACGTAAGATCACATTCCTATTATTTAGTCGAATACATTCATATGAAAGACCACCAGTCCGCTTTCTCCAATTTCTGCATACATATCCATCCTTCTATTCGTAAAAAACTACATCATGTGAAAGAATTCCATCTCTCCCGAGTGCGACTCACTCCGCTTCCAACAAATACTCCGCTGTGAAGTTAAATTTTGCAACGGGGTCCGATGAGATGATGTGATTGATGACTAGTTCTCCGGCTGTGGTGCCATCAAGATAAAGGTAGACTTTATCGTGAATTCTCGCCTCTTTGTAGGTTATCTAATCACGCATTATTATTTATTTGTCGTAGATGTTCAGGCTGAGAGGGGAAGTTGGTCGTTAGCCTATATATAAGTCAATAAGGAAATCTAGAAAGAAATACGTACTCCACTCCACGTACTCGACACGTATCCCTAAGCGCTCATCATCTACTAGTTGATATCCAGCAATCCAATCCAATCCCATCCCATCATATCATAGCATATCTTACTCCTCTCCTCCGAACTTCCCTCCAAATCATCACTAAACACCTCCCGAAAATCCAGACCTCACAGTCCAGGCCTCATTGTCCAGGCCTCATTGAACCAACTAGCAACTATTCGCATCCAAAATCCCCCACAGCTTTATTTATCCCCCCCCTGACTCAACCAAAATCACATTATCATTCAAATCAGTCCTTGATATTGAGCTAATTATACTGACCGATCTTACCTATATCTTCGGGGAGTATGGGACATGGGTAAGGTCCAACTTAAGGTTAGGGTTTTAGGGTTAGGAGTACCCCTGTCGAATACAATGGATTTATAGGCCCGGGGGATAATTACTGTCGCATAACAGGTTTCGAGAGGAGGTTTCGGATTAATATTGTACATGTCGCGATGAATGAAGTTGCAAAACCATAATATCCAACAATGCAAAAGTCCGGACTAGACTGCATCTAGCAAATTTCTCAAACTTTAAACGAATATACCGTGCCTTAAAAACCTCAAGATTCTCCATCTTTCAAATAAACCAAACTCACACTCCTGAATACATACATTCATTCATTCGATATTCCACAATAATCTCAAAATGAAACTAATTGATTTCAATATACCGAACAAGTCCAAGAGTCAAGAGTCAGAACCTCCTCATTATCGATGGACCTGCAATATGGACTATCGGAAATACATGTCTAATGCACACTCAGCTAGAGCACTTACTCCGCTATGTTTCTGCAATACCAATATCAACATCAATATCTGACAAGACTTGCTGTGCGTGACTACTTACTAGAAAAGACCATACATGCAGCTGTAAATATGATCCAGCTCCAAAGAACTGCACGGAATGAAATCGAATCACCTCATGTCAAGTCCCACATGCATCCATCATGAATTGTGCAGCTCTGTCTGAACATATCACGGTTTATAAATCATGTCGTATACATATCAACGATATATTATAGCATCCAGTGCCCAGTGCCCAGTGCCCAGTTTTCAGTGCCAAGAGACCAAGAGTATCGATATCCTATGAAATCATAACGCACAGTATAAGATTATTCATTAGTATCTAGCTAGTGATATGTGCAAATCCCATGCAACCAAGAAAGCAAACCCAGGAACATCAACGATAACCAAAACCAAAACCAAAATCATCGAGGTAGCAATATTACACACTGGGAGTTTATGCCATCCCGAAAACTCCTTCACCTGCCACCAAACGCCCATGACTGACAGCAAACAGTTTGCCTATAATCGAAATATGGATCAAATCAAATTATTACTTTGATAATATAGCTCCTTCATCAAGCCTCCTTATAACTTTGGCGGGTACACCACCCACAAGACAGTCTATACAAATACCAATACCGTAAGCAAGATGATTACCAGATCCGATTAATCGTACGCAAAGGAAGCGCGTATAATAAAGGACCAAGCTGAGCAGATTCAAAGAAGAAAAGCGCACCACTTACTTGCGTCAACATCCTTGACCACAACGGCTCCAGCCGCAACCGTCGATCCATCTCCAATAGTAACCCCTGCAACTATAATGACTCCCCCCCCAACCCAGCAATCGTCGCCGATAATTATTGGTTTGGCATACGATCCCTTTTGGCTTTGCTTTCTAGATTCAACGTCGATTTCATGCGTATCCGTGCAGATACAGACGCCAGGACCAATGAGAACACGATCACCGATTTTGACTGGCGCGCTGTCAAATATCGAAACACTGTTATGCCATGCTTAGTAATATCTTAGTTGGAAGCAATCACGCGACCTACTCCCTGTTGATATAGACATTCTGGCCATTAAAGGTGTTGCAGCCCCAGGTACAGAACAATGGCGCCTCGATATTCGTATCGGGGCCGAGTTTCCCAATAAAAGTCTTGGCCACGGCCATCCGACGCATTTTGAGATCATCGAGAGTATCTTCGTCATTAATGGAGGAGTCGTTGAACTTGAGTAGTTTCCGGCGGACATTCAACTTGAATTTCGGCATACGGTCGGCGAGACGTGCCTTGAAACTATACGCCACGAGTGTTAGTAATCGCGTTGATACAATGTCGAGTGAACATGTGCTGTACTGACTTCATCCCAGAGAGCATCTTCTTAAACTCATCACACATGGGCGCCCGAATGTCGGCACCATCGACCATTCGTATCAAGTTTTCGTTGAATTTTTCGGCTGCCATGGTGTTGTTTCTCTTTTGGAGCTAACTGGAAAAACAAAAGACATTTTCAAGGTTTATGAAGGCACTGCAGAAAAATCAAGGTGAATCACACCCATGTACTATACCCCGGATTCATATGGCGTGACTTATTAAATAAGGAAGCTTCAAATGTGCTCTATTTTCATATAGATACTACGCTGGCAAGAGGCGACGTGTTGATGAGTCGATATCAGAACACCAACCCAGACATCTAATATTGGCAGAAGTTGAGAAAGTACAGCCAGCCACTTGGCTTAAATTATGTCGATCGCATTTTCAAGATTAAAAAAGGTTCATTTATGAATCACAAAATTGAAAATCTCCCTCGTGCGACTCATTGAAGACAGAAATATAACTGAGTGTAACCACCCTTGTGTTGCAACCCCAGAAAAGGAAAGAAAAAATATTGCGGACTGAAATGAGGTTGATATTTTGCTGACCCAATACCAATACGTAGAGCCGAGTGTTCCCCTAAACGCCATGCTCCTGATATTTCAAAGCAACTATTCCTCACAATTCCTTATCCTTCTTCGCTTTTTTCTCGGGTCGCTCCAACAAATGTTCTCGGCCAGTGACAGGTGCATCACCGACGGCGGACTTACCACCGAAGGCCTCAAAGCCTTTGTGGAACACAAATTCAACTGCTTCCTCGACCGGCTTGTCAAACAAGAACGGTAAGGCGGGTACGGCCGCTAGGCCCAGACCTATTGGTCCGTATGTTCTAACCTTGACATTTTTGACATTCTTCATGAATTTTCCAGAATACCGCACAATAGAATGAATGGTAAAAGCGGGCAGACCTGGGTCACATTAGTGATAAATCTTTCGTGAAACCTTCCTAATATCAATATCGGCATGAATGAGGCATAGAAAATTAATGCACCTACCCATAGAAGCAAGACCTTGAAATATGGCTCGCTGTGCCATCACTGTCCGATAATCTTCCAGTGGTGCAACTTTACGAGGCTTTAGTGATACCTCCATTTCATTGGCGACTATCTTAAGATCCGTCTTTGCATCATTATATCGATCGTGCATTGCTTCTCGCGGAAGCTCCGGGTGCAGGACTTCCTGATTTCTGCAGTATGCCTTATAACCCTCATGAGTGACATCGCCAACAAGATAGGCCCATGAAACGCCATAAGCTGCTCGAACCCAGTTTGGATGAGCTACTGGTCGGAAAGACTCCCCAATATCTGAAGTGTAAGCTACATATCGTTGCGCGGATAATAAAGCTATCAAAAGTATCAGCCAAAATCCTAGTCCTTCCTACTCGTCGTAGAAGATAACTGACCTGTTCGTATGCGAGTGGCATATGCCGCATATCGAATATTGCTTTCAGTGGTTTGAGGAGCACTGCGACAAGATGATTAGCATCTTGTAGTGAAGAGTTGCACCTTCGTAGAGAAGAGAAGAGGATGCTCAAGAGAACATTCGCATAGGCACATACTATCCATCGTAAAGCTCATCGTAGAAGTTGTCCTCCTTGTCCGATTTATCCACAATCTTTTGTAGTCCATCAGGAAGCTTCTCCGCATTAGGTAAACCTGTTGGGAGTGGACCTCGAGAGCTATTGTTATCCTTTCCAGCCATTTCGTATTAGTGCTGATAGTGTTATATTATAATGAGTAAGGTTAATGAAGCATTAAATAGCTTTAGAAAGTAGGTAGCTTGTTTGCAAAATGATCAACGTTGTAGATATCGAAAGGTATCTCTCCCTCTGCCAGCTTCCTCCTAGCCTTCATAAAGTCGGAAGAATTGATTAAGTATTACCCGGTGTTCTCGTCCAATCCTGGGTGAAATGACGGCTTGGTGCACACTAGTGGGGAAGGGGGAGGGGGTAGTCCCTAGCACTAGCACATCTGGGCAAAAGGTGGAGTGGGAGCGGAAGTTCCAGCTTGCTTTGTTTCTCCTCCGGAACGGGAGACTATCGGCATCTCGGAACCTTTCGGTAGGCGCTTGCGCTTAAATCGCCTAGCTTGTGAATTTGTATGGCAGCTCCAACTCGATCAATCTATATTGTTACTATCACGAACCTATATTCCGACACCGCAATCCTATCCGAACAATTCTCGATACAGTCAAATCCTCGAACTCGTCATCATGGTTTCTTACTACCAAATCGCCGGAAAGCAAGTTGGCTCCCACTACGTAGGTGGCCCCTCTATTCAAATTCTCCGATTTTTCCTTCATCCAATTGAGCAAACCACGAACTGGGTAGACGTCGAGAAGCATTGCTGACAGGAACTGTGTTATTAGCTAGCAATGGCTGTTCTTGGTTCTCTCGCTGGAGTCATTACCTTGTCCACTCGTGGTGGATCCACCGCAAAGCAACAATCAACTCCACCAATTAATGCCAAAAGCCCAGATGAGGAGAAATACATCAAGTAGGTTCAACAAGGGGATTGGATTCTTTGAATTCGCAGATTCATACGATTTGCATGTTCTGACATTTTCTAGGGACTTTATGGCAAGCATCGAGGGCGGGAAGAATGGTTCTACCACGAAGGATGCCGGAAGATAAAGGATATATGATGATTTGAGAATGAGATTTGGATTTTTTGCCAATGGACTTTACAGGTGTGGCTGTAGATATAGAACGCAGTCATGAATGCATCAATTCAAACAGGCACCTATGTTAAGGCCCGAAATCCAATGCTCTTCCCAATATCCCATACACTCATTGCAGTTTCCAGCCATGGATGAAAGTTTAGGCCGGGGGACTCTAATTTGTCAAACAAGAACGTCTGAACCGATAAAAACACAACTCCCGCTGCAAAACACGGTGTTTATTGGCATCTAGATTTCTCGACTCTGGATATACTGAAGGACCATTGGCGGTCCGGGCTGCTCATCATTATATTTTCTTTTTCATGATTTGGACTATTTGAGGACATTCTCATTCGATGGTTGACCAGCTCATTAGCCATTAGTACGGTTGCATTGGCTATATTATTACTAAACAGACTTCACAGTATCGAACACATGCATCGTTCAAATCAGCTCTATCTGAACGGTTTACAGCATTTATGGATTCTTGTAGCACGATTCCAATTACGATATTCTGACGGCAGTCACCCAATGCACGACTTCACTTTGTAATTCAATAATCTTACCTTGGCTATTTTAAAAAGAGGAATTGGCGGCGTCATTCTCAATCACTAGTGTGCAAAGAGACATGAGCTCCTTTTGGAAGTGTGAATACTTTTGCTAGACGAATGCTTCGCAATTAGAACATGTCTTACTCCCTATTTTCCCAGGTGAATTAGCCGTTCAATCCCCCGATCATACTTTTTAGCTATCTAGCTTAAGATTCGAATGATCTGTACTGGCCTTTTTAATGTCAGCCATCTTAGGCGGAACATCGTTCACATAACTGTGAATTTCCATAAAGTTAAGTAAAATATATAACGTTCAGACAAACGTTACGTGTACAGATGCCACGGCCAGCAAAACCACCCATCCCATATCATAAACGTGAGCTAGAGTGATAGTAAAGATCTTTAGTCTGAGTTCACGTGTGATTGCCGGCATGAGATTGTTTGACCGTTGCAAGAGTGTATTGTTATATCGATCAAACTTTGCTGGAGTTGCTGGTCGGCGATATTCCTGATTTTAGCTCGTTGAATGAATCTCGTGCAGAATTGCATGTCAGGGCGGTACATGGAATGGTCATTTATATCTTGTCGAGGGATTCTTTGAGGCGCAATACATCTATAATGTTACTTGGAGGGTTCAAATCATGTCACATGTATTGGATAGGGTCCCGGTATTACATATCACCATAAAATACATTATATTGGCACATGTACGATGCGAGCCTTGGGTAATCATTGCATTTCACCAAGCACTCTTCCTTGTCATCACACTGCTACCATCACCATAATCAAATTCCTTGCCAAAGATATCTACTGATATTACTAACAACTCTCTTCATCCTTGCATTTATTCAGTCACTAACAAAACAAATCAAATAATTCAATATTACTTCCAAGCTTTTGCTCCGAGATTTCAACTTTCCATACCCAGTCCCAGTCCCTGAAATCGAATACTTTCAAACCCGCCCATGAATTTGTGCACGAACTCCTTCCGCTAGAAGATCTCATCGCAACAAGCATTTAATATGATAGTCGACAGTGTCAGTAGCGTAGAACCCTTCATCGACGATTTGTAGGAAATCCAAGGCGACAAAGCTGAAACGGCTCTGTAATGGGGAAACCCAATTCGAACATTGAAGCGCGATTTTTCAAGCTCATAAATTAGATATTGGGACTTCAGTGTGCAGGATTGATGTAAGATGGTAATATTCAGCTATGAGAATCCTTTCCATACTCGTGAGACCAAGTATATGGGCAGATATTGTAGATAGGGTAGGAAATAATATTAGAGAGTATTCGGTAAGGTATACCATTTCATTTCGCGGAAATCTGAAGAGGTTTCGTACATGTAGTCGAGTACAATGGCTAGTTGAATTGCTGAAGAGAATCAATCACTTTGTCATGTTGGAGATTATGATAATATATATACTTCCTCCAACGACGAACCACGTCTGGGAGCTTGATATTGAATTATGGCCCGACCTACCGCACTCACTGTACACTCTTGACACACCGAACTACTTAGGTGAAGCCATAGTCCGAAGGGAATTATAGGGGTAATCTCATCTTTCTCTGACTACTGATCTTTCTCTGACTACTGATTCTGAACGAGGCCCAAGAACCTAGCATTCACACCTGAACTGTGGGTTAGTACTTCACCAAAGATATGATTATATCCTCTGCAATACATAAACATCAATATGATTGTTCTCGATACAAATAATGACTTTGAGATTATTCACAACTCCGCAGCCGTAGTAAACCCGTTTGTTCAAACCTTGGAACAATAACCTAATCATAGCCTCCCACTACCACTCCCACCACCTCTTTTATAAAGACCGCCCTCCGTCCCACTTGCCCACTTTACAACTTCGACATTATTTGAAACCAGCAGTCGATATAGAATTCATCAAAATGCCTTACTTTTCGACCTTGAGCGATACGATGTGGTTTTGCTGCCACAAGCAGTCAAGCAGCTATCTTGGAGTGAGTTTTTACTTCAAGATTCGAGGAGTCGATCACATGCTAACTTCAGAGTCAAGTGCCCTAAACGTAACAAGATGAAGTCAAAGAAATGCGAGACGTGTTCTCATGAACGGTGCGAAAATTGTAAGGTGACGACACTAAGCTTAAGCTGTTGAGCAAAGAGCAAAGGTGCATTCTTGAAGGATATGAAGAAACAACGGGAGATTTGATTCACAATAAGAATATGGTGTATTTCAATTGGTTGTTGGTCGAATGGTGTAGATGTTTTCAAAGGGTAGTACAGAAATCTGCGTCCACCAATTTTGCACTTACAGGTCAACATTTGGTAAGAGGGCGACTTCGTACCTCAACTGGATATAACAATCTGAATTTTCGAGATAATCTGTTCGAGGAATCTTCAATCTCTTCATTCTCCACTTACACCGTAATGATAATTTCCTCTCGCATGCTTTGGTTAGTTACAGATAATACCATCTTATTAAACCATCGTTCATGAATATTCAACATCAATGCAAACATATGCGCCCCGAGCCATAATCCGTTGGCGGTATCATAATATCCTAACGCCATAATGTGCATTTCTTGCAAGGTAAATACCTCAGAACGATGGGATGGCTCGCTCGAGAGGGTCTCTTGCTGTTTCCCATGCTAACCAATCCGATCTTGTAGTCCTGTAAAGCCATTAGCTTTGATTCCTCAACCATTCGGAGGGTAACTTACGGTAACAATCCCATCCCATTGACCTTCCATATTCCCAACCCCAAAGCTAACACTTGACACGCAACATACGCCAATTTAACTAGGCCCAGTTGCCCTCTCGTTCCTTCACTCTCGAAACGTTCAAATGCTTGATTCGTGGCCATAAGTCCCATCAAAGGATTTTTGAACGCCATAACCACCATCATAATGGAAAATATCTGAAGAGAGTTTCCCGACATATACATCATAATCGCGGTCATTGGAAGTTGTTTGACAGGGGCAAGAGCCACTTCCCAAGCCTTCTTGACCTTGAGTGTGTCCATTTCGGCGGGAGTGGGAGCTTGTCGTGGAGCTTTGGTAGTTTGTTTCTGAAGAAACACAAACATCAGCAGATGATCAACAGATAGATGGGTAGAAGTTACTTACTCGACTTGACGATGAGGAGGCTGTATATCCTGGAGGGTCTGGAATACCGGCAGATCTTGGTTTCGATATTGGTGGAGTATTAAGATCTAAAACCCATTGAGGAGGGGGGGGGAAGTGATGAAGTCGTGATTGTCGACATTTTAATTTGTTACGATATAACGTTCTAATAGTAGAAGATAGAGTGTATTCTCTTGAATATTGTTGTCGTCGCAAGGTCGTATCGGGTTATTAAGGCAGGAAGTCCAAATAGCATTCATTGATTGCTGCTATATTCAAGAAATAAGCTTCGCGCGCTAGCCTAAAGCCGTGACCCCGAGCTTAAGGTTACTAGAGCCACCCCTTTTGGTGATCTTTACCTCGTTCCCAAAGTCCCGTTTTGAGCTTCCACGAAACATCAACATTTGATAAATTATATCTGCGGAATTTGAAAGTCTCGAAGTCAATGGAGAGATATTTGCGACAGAGCCAAATGATATACTGCAGGTGATTGTGGCGCATTATCAATATACCCTGCGGTGTGCCGCCTTGGGATACGAACGATCTCAGTGTTCGAGGAATTTCCTACGAGTTTGAATTAGGAGGGATTGCCGTGTACGATTGAGGTACAGCGACAAAGTCACCATACACGTAAGGAATTGAGGTTCGCACATTATGAGTTCAGGTGGAGGAGATGCGAAGCTCTTTGCAAGGGTATGTATGTCCTTTGGATTCATTCTCATACACTTTCAGTGTCTTCTACATATCATATGCGCCTCATTTCCCTTTTATGTGCTCAACCGAGCTGTTGCATATTTGTAGCACCTAAGATTCTTGGAATCTCATCGTCTGGATAAAGTCAAGGTTCCCTGATCTCGGAGTTCACGATGAAGGCGCATTCTGCGGTTATGTTTTTCCCTCACTATATACCATCATCCGGATATGGATCAACTGGCTCACTCTATAATCGTTCTCCACAGGGCAAAGTCGCGGAATTAAGATTAGAATTAAATAGTGGTGGGAAGAAGGACAAGAACCATGCCGCCAAGAAGATCGCTTTGAAGAAGATTGTGGCCAATATGACCATGAGCAACAACGATATGGTCGCTCTGTTTCCGGATATCGTTGGCTGCATGCAAATACAGAGCTTAGAGATCAAGAAGATGTGAGCGGATTAGCATAGTGCCGATCGCGCGAATTGATGACTGATGTGGATACAGGTGCTTTTTGTTTCTGGTTAACTATGCTCGTATGAAACCGGATGTCGCTGTCAAGGCTCTGCCTACTTTGCAAGAGGTAATTTGTCTATTTTGCACTGCTATGCTTAAGCTGACCAACGTCAACCAGGACATCAATGACACAAATCCTCTTGTGAGAGCTCTTGCCTTGCGCACGATGTCGTATATCCATGTTCGAGATTTTGTCGAAGCCACAGTACCACCCACAAAGCAGCTCCTTCGAGATGCAGACCCGTATGTTCGCAAGACGGCGGCTTTCTGTGTTGCAAAATTATACGATCATGACAGGCATTTGGTTGAAGGCTCAGATCTAATTGACAGGCTGAACTCGATGCTGAGGGACGATAATCCGACGGTCGTGGCTAGTGCATTGGCAAGCTTAATGGATATCTGGGAGAGGAGTGATGCCATAAAACTCACTATTGACTACGGAAATGCTTCGAAGATGGTTCAAATTCTCCCGGACTGCTCCGAGTAAGTATCCATCTTCAATTTCAAATGTTGTGACTAACAATAGCAGATGGGGCCAAACATATATTTTGGAAGCATTAATGTCATATGTTCCACAAGAGTGCTCCGAGGCGTTGTTGCTAGCGGAGCGAATATCTCCACGTTTATCACATTCAAATTCTGCAGTCGTCCTTACGTGTATAAGGGTAGTTCTGTATCTCATGAACTATATTAATGATCAGAAACAAATTTCGGCATTATGTCGGAAGCTATCGCCTCCTTTAGTCACTTTATTGGCGAAGGGTCCGGAAGTTCAATATCTGGCGTTACGGAATGCATTATTGATATTGCAAAGAAGGCCAGAAGTTCTACGAAACGATATCCGAGTATTTTTCTGCAAATATAATGACCCAATCTATGTCAAAGTTACCAAACTGGAGTTGATCTTCATGTTGGCGAATGAAAAGAACATTCAAGAGGTTCTTACTGAATTGAGGGAATACGCCACAGAAATTGATGTCCACTTCGTCCGCAAATCAGTACGAGCAATCGGAAAGCTTGCTATTAAAATCGAGCCTGCGGCTAGACAGTGTATCAATACGCTGCTAGAGCTAGTGGCTACAAAGGTCACATATATCGTGCAAGAAGCAACGGTAGTGATTCGAAACATTTTCAGAAAGTACCCCAATCAGTACGAGTCCATCATTGGTACATTGTGCGAGAATCTGGATTCGCTAGATGAACCCGAAGCTAAGGCTGCCATGATCTGGGTCATTGGACAATATGCCTCTCGAATAGAAAATTCTGATGTTTTGCTTGAAGATTTCCTCTACTCATTTGCGGATGAGCCAGTGGAAGTTCAACTTGCTCTTCTCACGGCCACCGTCAAGCTATTCATTCAAAGACCAACGAAAGGACAAGAACTCGTTCCTAAAGTATTGAAATGGGCCACAGAAGATACAGATAACCCAGATTTGCGAGATAGAGGCTATATGTACTGGCGTCTGCTATCCTCAGATATGGCTACAGCAAAAGCCATTGTTATGGGCGAAAAGCCGCCTATTACTGCTGAATCGGAGAAACTCGACCCTGCCACCCTTGAAGAAATGTGCCTTAACGTTGGGACTCTTGCTACTGTTTACCTAAAACCAGTGCAGCAAGTGTTCCGATCGGCCCGGCCTCGTCGCCTCACAGACTCGCCTGCTTTACAAAAGCAACATCTTCCAAATGCGAATTTGGATGCACAGAAATCGCTTTCCGCATTTGGAAATTCTCAGCCTATAATGAAGCCCAACGGACAAGGCGATCTCTCTGCTGCGGTCGATGCAGCAGATGCCTTCTTTGCTGGAGTTGGTCAACAAATGGCAAGTATGAATTTGAATGGGCAAGATGAAGGATTTGGTGGTAGTCCTACCGTCGGTCGAAGCGAGATGCAATATGTGGTTAATCAGAATGCACCAGAGCAGGTTTATCAACCTGCTGCAGGACAGGGTTCCAATGGTGATTTGCTTATGTTTAATTGAAAGTTCTTAGCGAGTTATTTCTGCTATTATTTGGGGAGGGGTTCCAAGGTTATACATATTTGTAGTTGATATATCAAAATGCATAAGGATTTTCTTCTTCGTTAGAAATTTGGGGTATCTCATCCTTTGGGAATTGCTGGTGCAGTGCACTTTGAACTCGTCTTCATCGTTTGGTATTCTTATTATTGGTTGAACACCCACTTATTGACATAACACATGGTGGAATGAGAAATCACTGTAGATGGATTAATTACTTTCTGACTGTTCATCCCTCAAATGTTTAGACGCAATCCCCTTATCTCAAACAGAAGTCCTCAGCTCGGCGCTGGGTGACTTAGTATATTGTCTATAAAACCGATTTGGATGCAAATATTGTAATATCAGTATAATATTTCGACAAACTAGCTAGCTTCCTTCCTTTCTGCTGAACTATCAATTCTGCGATATGATGTGCTACAAAACTCTTTTTGGCTGGGGTGTTTCGTAACTTGTATATTAGATCTTTTTGACTAACTATTCTTGATCCTGGTTGAGTTAGTCTATATTATTTTATCCCTTTATCTTTTTATACGATAATATAATATAGAGGAGTTTTCTATGCTATTTATACCCGCTACATTATTATTTCCGAGTTTTGCGAATGCATAGCGTTGGTGTTGGCCATTTCTTTTTTTTTTTTTGGCTCAGAGAGAATGATGATCCTTCTGTATTATGGTCTGACTTCATATATTGATATAAATTTGGATTGGAAATCTGATTCGAAGTTCTTTTCGGTATACTGATATATTGTAAAAAATTATTGCCTATTAGGACTGACGCTCTATGAACTACTGACATTTCTCCATTGCAGAATATGTGTTTGCACCATATCATGCAAATACCTCATTATCGATTTCTACAACACTTTACTTAGCTGACTGCACCTTCCCGTATCTTCCTTCCAACGGCGACTTCTGGGCGCAAGCCTCGGTTTCCCGCGCAACTCGATACATCTAGTGAACCTAACACCGCCGCTCTTCCCATCACCACTTCTACCAGCTTTTTGTCATATGTCTCCACTCTCGAATTCTTACACACTCATTGTCAATCATTTAGCACTTGATACAAACCATACCTTGTCAAATCGTTTATTTCTGCATCTGTATCTCAAGATGAGAAAATTGGTAATGAGAGGGGTATTGGACGCTAAACCAAATGAGGAACCTGAATTTCCTAATATTCTATCTATCCTGCGGCTAATGCACCAAAGTCACATATTCTGGAGCGAGGGAATAGGGGATAAGTTATAGTGTAAGTCTACTTCTTCTGTGTGTTCTTTGGGTATCTTCAGTCAGGGTGTCAGTCCTTCCTGTCTAAATTTATTGAGGGCTCCAGTTATGCATCGAAATGACTGCTCTGCGTTAACTTTGAAGTCATGAAACCCCATGACTGAATTCTAATATTTCCTCTTTGTGAAAATTTAGGGGTTTCGATACAATAGAGAAGAGTTGTAAAGATTCTTCTTTAGGGTATCCGCTGATTTGCATATGGCATTTGACAGTTAGCAGAAATGCGATTTTGTGTTGTAATGCAGCCTCCCAATACAGAAACTCGGATGCGGTGCACCTCACCTCCAAGGAATATCGATCCTTTCCAAGTTATCGAAAGTGACAGAAATTTCTTTGCATTTGAGTGTTTGCTTGTATTTCTGAAAATGAGGCTGTCCAAGAAGCAAATGCGCATTTACTAGAAATTCAGATACCCGTACCAATAGCGGTCACTGATTTTATCAGAACTCGAAATTGTTTTTTTTCCTGGAATACTAGACTGCAAAGTTTCTTCGGCTCAATTCTGGGATCGGGAACTTGCATAAGAAGCGTGTTTATCGAATGTGAACGAAACTCATGGATTGACACTCTTCTTGATATCTCAGATAATCAGAAAAGGCCCAAGCTATCCAAGATTATAGGGCATCTATTTAAACCGAAAGAATATATACCTTTGCATATCAGCTCTGAAATCGAAGCTCTCAAAATCACAACGCATGGTGCCTGATCCTTACATATTCAACAAGAATTTGAGACGCCCTACAAATATCAGAATTCCGGATACATACCAAGGACTGGAGCCAGCAATCAAAATGGCTGGATTCCTCTCAACCCTTCGAAGAAGTTGCAAAACCCTCTTCGCATCCTTCAACACCACTCTTTCCACCCTAAAGAGGTGGTTCCATCGTGAAATCACCCCGACACTTCAAGATATCGCTTCCACTATCCATGATTTATATCACAACTACATGCGCCCATTCGTATTACGCAGTCTTCGATTCGTCTGCGACCATCCTTTTGCCATAGCCATCGGAATTTTGAGCATCATCGCTATTATCTATCCTGGCGTCATTATTACACTACTTCTCTTCATCTTGGGTTTTGGGGTTTTGGGTCCTGCTGCTGGTATGTAATCTTACTATCAAGATCCATCTTAACATACTCTGGTTCTTCTCTTGGGCTTCCTTTGCAAGATACCTGTTAGGAGAGTAAAATTTTTCTAACATAGATGTACAATAGGTTCCATAGCAGCGTTGATACAGGCGCTTATCGGGAATGTCTCTGCGGGTAGCCTGTTTGCGATGTTTCAGAGTGCTGGTATGGCTGGTTTTGGATTGATGACACTTCATGGCGTCGCTATTTGTATTCCGGTTTTGATTCTGTTGGCGGTGTTGGTGTATTTGGTTGTAGTATGGCGGCTGGAAATGGAAAGGGTGAGGGAAAAGGAGAAGACTGTATGAACTTTGGAGTGGTACTACATTCAGATCGGGTGAGATAAAGCTATACTGTATCGTTCGAGGAGGAAATTCTTGGGGGAATTTGTAATGGGATGAGATGGATGATAGGGCTTACTGGGCGCTATGTAGGCTAGGCGAAAATAGGGGCCGGAATTTGTATTTGGGAGGTTATATTAATATTTCATTACTTCTGAACATTTGTAACGGAACAATACAATATCTTTAGGAATTCATGATTTGGTGTACTACAACCCGCCAGCCTATTCGCTCATGTGGAATACGGGGCTCTTCCATTGAGGTTGAAAATGTTAAGTCAGGGTACGAAAGCTAATGGTCGATACAATAATGAAAACCTAGTATCTCAAAACGTCATTGAACTCACAGAACATCTCTCCACCCATTTTCCGCTTCTCCTCATACCCCTTTCTACCTTCCAAGTCCTCCTTTTCGTCACCCTTCCCCAATTTCAGGAATATCTCATCCCATTCTAACCATCTCCCTCTTCCACTCCCGACGGACCAACAGACTCGGCCTCATCACTATACATCTCTTCCCGTCCCCTGCCTATTCAAAAATCCCCTTCTCCACTTCCTTTTCTTATCCTCATGCATAGTTAGTTTTTCCCAAATAATCCAACATAATCATCAGACAAGGATTACTCCTCTCTTTCCTATCAATCCCTGTCCTACTCACCACAATTAGCTTTGTCTTCACATTGTCTATTCCATAATTACGCTTCTCCAATCCAAGTTTATAAGGATACTTTCAATACCATCACAGCAAAGCAAGTACTCGGATCCGACTAACTATTTCAATAAAGATCAAACAAAGGAGAAAAAAAGGAGGGAATGGGGTAGAAAAGTCTTCAGACCATGGGGCACACAACATCTCCACCACTTGAGTTGACAGTGGAGAGCATCCCATTGATCTAAGACCAGCAAGCTGCATTGGCAAATCCATGATAGAATCCGATTCGGGCTCTACTTGTGGTTGAAACTTCAGTCACATTCACACACGCCCATCCACATAATAGAAATACTCGAGTAGAAGATTTCATAGAGCCAGTGATGGCATTATCCAGTGAAAGATCGAATTATGGACATGATTTTGTCTCCGACTGTATCATAAGACCGTTGGCAGCATTTGTATTGCGCTTCACTTGATGTAAACACCTGATACCTCATACCTCGAATGAAAACTAAGACTTCCATTGAAAATTATGTCAAATGAGGTTATTTGATAACACTATTTCATTATATGATGATTATAAATCCAATATTTAGTTCTTCGAAGTGTTGGTGGTGTCTTTATCCCTTTATCCGAGCTTTATCCGAGAAATCCAGCTAAACAGCCCACCTCTCGTCACTCAATCTCAATACTGATAGCTTCCTGGTCTAATATTCGAATCACTACGTTTACACATTTCGACATACAAAGGAAATTTTTAACTCAGACATAATCTCGAAAACGTACCCCTCACCTCTACCAACTCCATATCAGGAACATATATATCCTCATAATGGTAAGATCTCCCTTCCCACTCATTCTCAACGCGCGCAACTAGCAACTAACCATTCGGATCAATCTAGTCTTCAGAATCCCGCCTCTACACATTCACCACCGAGACCAAAGCTCATCTGCGCAAATTCAGACTTGGGACTTCGCGCGCCAATGATCCACAAGCTGTTATATGTTTGTCTCCCTTCTTTCTTCCTCGTATTATCTGCAACCTCGATGATTAGACACGAATTGCTTGCTTCACCACCTTTGTAGAATCTACAGGCCATTTATGTGACAATTTTCATTGGTGTTCGAAGGGACATGGAAACTTACTGCAATGTTGCCAACTTGCACAGCTATATAGTGAAAAGAATATCTGCTAATACTCTTTTGCCCTTAAGATCTCATCGATAAATCCACCCTCGAAATAAAACAAGATGAAGAAGGAACCGTATACAAAAATCTTGAACCCATAGGCGACGACCTCCCAGATCATTCACCTCGATTCATTCTACTCAGTTATCCATGCACCCTCGTACATTTCCCCTCCCTCCCTTCTCCCACCCAACAAAACTAACTTACCAACCCCAGCCCTCCGGTCGTCTCTCCGTTCCCTACGTCCTCATCTTCTACCTACCACCTACGGTCAACGCCGAACAACGTATGTTATACGCGGGAGCCAAAGAACTCATGAGGAATACCGCGGAAGTGAGCAAGGTGTTGGAGATTGAGAGTGTGGAGGATTTGGAAGAGATACCTGATAGACTGAGGGGAGACGATAGATAAATTATGAGTTTTGGATGGGTAATAAGATGGCGATTTCTGCCGCGATTTGGAGAATGCCTGGTTGGGTAGTTTGAGCTCTGTCGGTAGGGCTTCTATATTGGACATTACATTTTTGTGGTCCATGATTTGGGAATGCATTTAGCAAGCAAGGGATCTGATATGAATGATTTTGGGTTGAGTTTAGGTCATATCCGGGATTGGATAATATGACGAGAGTGGTGGCTGAAAGATATAGGGCATGTGTGTGTAAACATACCTTGGTTCTCTATTTAGACAGGACGATGTAGGAAATATGCATATATATGCATGGTAGAACACTCCATACTCACAAACGGATTATGGGTCATCAAACTTACCACCAAACCTCATGACCTACAAAAATCAAACTATTCCGAGTATTGTTTATATCCTCTTCCCATTAAAAGCGTTTACTCTACTCGAGTACACTCGGAAGATTATATCCCGCATTGCTCAAAGCTCACCGGGAGACTGGAGACTGGAGTCGAGAGAGATCGAATCTTATATTCCAACCACTGATTCTTGTCAAAACCCTAGTTATATGAGTAATTGTATTGGATCTTGTTGTAATGTGTTGTAATGCGAGCTGAGGGGTATACGTATAGGTATAGCTATAGCTATAGATATAGGGAATTATAATATTTAAATAGGTATGCATAATTCATTAATCTTTATATGGCCGTGTTCCGTTTCCCTGCCGATCTGATATGAATATATCTTCCGATGATTGCAAACGTGCAAGATAGCATATATCATGATCAACCAACATATCCCACCACGCATCCTAGCATATTCCTCTAATCCACCACCCCATCCCATCCCAACCCCAAACCTCCAATCCCTTATTCAACCTCCCTCGCATTACCCTTCTCCAAACCCCCCACATTTACATCCTCCGCCGACTCTCCCTCTAACCCCCCATTCCCCCGCATCTTCCTCATACTCTTCTCAATCGTATCATGACCCGCCGCCGCTGCCAAATCGCTATCTTGCTGAACATCAAAACTCCTCTTCAAATACTCCGGCCCCACAAACGTCAACAGAATCACATATACATACACGCAACTCATGAAAATACAAATGACCTTTCCATATTCAAAGCGAGCCGTTTTACCTTTAGGCGGGAGAGGGAATTTTTCCCCGAGTTGGGCTTCGATGGTGGAGCTCGCTGAGGATACGAGATTTCCGAGTTGGTAGGCGGTGCCGACGACAAAGGTGCGGAAGGAGCCGGGGGACAGCTCCATGAGGTGGATGGGGATGACGCCCCAGGCACCTTGCACGCAGAATTGTTCGAAGAAGGCGGCGGCGATGACGGCGCTGGAGGAGGTGTAGGTGTATGGGTAGAGGATGGCACCTCCGATGATGGAGATGAAAATTATGGAGAAGCGACGGCCGAAGATCTGGGAACAGTAGCCGATTAATGTACCGCCGGTCATGGCGCCCAGGTTGGCGACGACTTGGATGACGGTGATGGCATTGGGTGAGAAGTTATATTGATTCTTGAGCATGGTGGGGTAAAGATCTTGGGAACCGTGGGACTATGGTTAAATTAGTATGATGAGGTTACTGTGATTGGTAGAGGGAGAATTTACCATGAAGTTAAAACCGGCCATTAAAAGTACCAAGTAGATCAACAAGAGCCAATGCTCCTTCAAAGCGACTTTTCCTTCGGCAATAAAAGTGGCTCCGATATTACCTCTTTCATTTCGAACGAGCATACGCTCATTATATGCATCTGTCTCGGGAAGGCAAAGACGGAAGATAATGATGAGAACAGGTGGGCAAGCCCCGAACCAAAACAGAGGTCTCCATCCATGACTCGTGGTATTTACCAAGCCTCTTGCAAAAGCTGTAGCGAGAAGATAACCAAAGGCGTATCCTTGTTGAAGCATACCAGAAATCAAACCACGAGCTTCTTCGGGACAATCTTCGAGCGCAGTGGCGGCTGCGTTCCCATACAATCCACCCATTGCAATACCGAACAGAGCTCGGCATGCGAGAAATTGCTTATAGGTTTGACAGAAACCGGTACCGAGTTCGAGGGCGATGAAGAGAAGATTGTTGACGATGAAGGGCCATTTTCTACCGTATCTATCTGCTGCGAGACCGAAGAGGATAGATCCAACAGATCGCAGCATAAGGACTAATGTAATACCCCATGTGATGTCCGTAGTGGTCTTATCGAACTCCTCTGCAAGATCCGAGACTGTGAGACTGACGGTGAAGAAATCGAACGCATCCCAGGTCTAGAGGTAAGCGTTAGGTTAGCGGAAAAAGGGTTATCGTTCTATGGGTTGAAAACTTACCCAGGCAATGAATCCAACCAGGAAGAATAGCCATTGTTTTCCACTCAACATAGCCAAAAGTCTGAAGGGATTTGGAGCTTGGTGCATAGGAGGCTTAAGTGTAGAAACTCGGGTCCTGGCATATTCTCCAATGGACATCTTCTCGGGAGAATGAGATTCGATAGCTTGGCCATCATGATTTGGAGAACCGTAATGGTCTGCCATGTTGAGTTTATGGGTCTGCAAAAAAACTATTAGCTTCTAATTTGGAGAATGTTTATTGCGATGGACAAAGTTAAATGTGTGTGATAACCGTCGCCTCTCCTGTTTTCTTGAAGTAAATATGGGATGAAGTAGCTTTCTAGCAATGAGGAGATTGAAGAAGCTATCGATTGATAGGTCGACTTACGAGATGTTGTATTCACTCCAGCTGAAGAGAACTACGAAGCTCACTTCAACTAAATATAATTGGAGAATGAAGATATAGGTAGGATAAGAATAACCGTGAAACGAGGGACGGAAAGGTACCTACTTATCTGTATTTCGTCCGATACCGCCCAAGTAGCACAAGGAAGTGTTCCAACAGTTAGACAACAACTTTTACGACCCAGCCGTAGTTGTCCCATCTGCTAATCATGGATACATGCATGCTTCCACCTCCTTCCCGAGGACTTCTAATTCATCAGCTGATAATCTTAGCGTTCAGAAGACGTTTGAATGTTACTTTCCTCGACACTAGATCCTGGCTCTCCCCGCATGGAGAAATGGGGGAAGTGGAACATAATCCAGTGGAGGAGCTTATGCCAAATGAGGGCCTTCTCCCGATGGCTTGTTAATCCTGGTTTAGGTATTGTTCTTTGCTGCTTGCTCCTTGCCAAAGCTCGGTCGAAGCTGCATGTGCCAGGTGCCAGTATCTAGCTTACCTATACACCAGTAATGTGCTCCACGTCGTGAATATAATTACAAATAAAAACTTCTCCAGGTTTTAAAATGATTTCGTGATGACATCTCCATATGGGGAAGTTATCCAGCCGCATTAGCTTGACGCTGGAGGAGACTAAAAGATAATAGACCATAAGTTCCCCAGCCTTGATTCATCCGGGGAAAGTCTACCGAGAGTGATAAGCCAAATTCCTCTCCCCGAAACTACGAATAGCTTCCAAGTCCAAATATTCTTCAATATACAATATGTGAATACAATATTGACGAAGTGATGTGATGGAATTGTGGAGTGTATAATTTTCGAGCAATCGACTTCCATTTCGCTATCGTATTGTACAGGACAATAATTGAATCTGGTGACACTCCTTGCTCATAATGGCGTTCGTACTCAATACCCGGTCAGCATTGGCGCTTCGATGTAGGTGAGAGAGCTGAGTAATTTCGGTACTTTATGATTTGAGTTATCTTCAAGCTTTTATTTCCAAGACGGAAGGCTTTGATAATAATTTAAGGGTTTTCTTACCCGAAGAATATCTTGGGGAAATTCGAGGGACATAATTTTCCTGTAGGACGACGTCGGAATAAGTGATGCCAAGTAACTTGGACAACTTCTTGTCATCTGCCAGACTTGATTGAATTGTGGATGTCGTTTAGATGTTTATGAAGATCTTCCTGGGGATTTCTGTTTTGATCTTTTTGACAAGTCTTGCGTACTCGAGTTAATCTTCTTTTGTTTTGGCGTCTTGGTATTGCTGGGTAAAAAGGTTGGGGCAGAGGGGTAAAGTGGGGTGAATAGTCTGGGGAAATTCTAGTAGTTGTCTTGGACCCGAGAGGAGAGAGCTATCAAATTTCGAATACTGTGAGTCTCTACTGAGTAGCCATTTTCAAAAACGATCACAAGCATCAACATTGATGAACATTGTTATTGAATAATTAACTGTACGATATCAATCTTACCACACTTCTGGATACTATAACGTAGTACCGGGGTAGTTCTAGATCCAAAATTCGTTAGATTCCCCTTCATTTCAAGCAACTTCAAGCGAAGATAACAAATGGGACGAATTGTACGAGTAAGCTGATAAGATGAAAATAGACCTGTACTTGATGTATGATCTTGCATCGATGCCTAATCTCCTAATCGACTTTTTATCTTTAAGATTATGATTAATCTGGAGTTATAGAGTTTGTATTACCCAAATGAACCTGAAATCGGTTGATAGAAACACCTACCTCAGCATATATATATGACTTGGGATTCTTCATTGAAGCTAAAAAATCTGTTTATACTCGAAAAATTAGATAAATTTGAAGTTGGAGCCTGGAGTTGCAGGACGCTTCTCCAAAGTAGTATGGTATTAGGTGGTGTTGAGTACCACCATCCACATCCGGAGCAGCTTTTTAGGAAGTTACTTGAATCAAATTCCTTCACGACAATCATTCCTCTCTACCAATGTTTACCTACACATCTGAAATCGTGTGCGAAATCGTGTGCGAAATCACTCAAGAAACTCGCAATTGTTACCGTTGTAGTACAACTGGCGACAATATTTCTTTAATGATTTATAATTTTGTCGTATATAAAAGTACAAACTTCGAAGGTATCAAGAGGGTATCTACCAGGGCTTCTATCGATTGCTTCCAATTACCTGGCTTCTCGAATAGGAAGCTCTATATTTGAGCGACTTGAATTGCAAAGCCAATTCTTCAATGAAGATAGATGATCAATCAAGTAAATTGATCTGACCATTGAAAAGTTTTGATTGTTTTCTATCTATATTATTGGCCCTTGACCTCCTAATGGATCAACTAAATCCATTTTTTGTGTGCTCACATGAAAAGGTTAGTTAGCAGGCCTAAGTCATTATTGTGAACACCCAAAATACAAAACAATCACCAAACAACGTCTCAATGACTGCTTTCCCTGTAAAAGTTATCAGTTATAGCTTCTACTACTTATATCACTCAGCATGTATCAATGTTTCGTTGAGATATTGGGAATGAAAGGGATCATCATCACTTTTTGGGTTCCTCCCATCTCTATCATAAACCAGCTCTGCGTCTAAAAATGTAGACTACCCATACAGCGCAGTAGTTTTGGGCCCAATGACGCCCAATACACTCGGAGCTTTGATCATGGCACTAGAGTAAAGTACGGGAGGAGCCATACTCTAGTTTCGGGAACATTGAGCTAAACCACTTGGCAAACACTCGGCGGAATGACTTCTTCTTCCGCATCTTTCTATCGATCACAATCCTGTATCGTTTTTTCTCATGGATTTATGCAGGTCACATTCTTCTCTGTGAAGCATACATCAATCATACTGCCAAAATCAAAATAGGTCACATTCATAACGAACGCTATCCAAAAAAAACAAGCAACGAAAACAAAAGCCCAATAACTCCCATACGCCTGGAACACCTTTACTTGACCATAAGAAAATCATCTCTCGTCTCCTCATTCGTACCGAAGATCATCAGAACTCATAGCTATGATACCTCGATGATAATTGTCAGTTCTGCCGCCTCAACAATCCATCATCCCCTGGAACTATCTGGCTTGAATTTCTTGGTTTTGTACTTGGGCCTATGCGTGACGGAAGTAGGGGCGACTATCTTAGTCTGGTATTGAGAACTTTGCCCAGAAACATCAGAAGCTCTGTCTGAAAATTCATATCCATGTGGCACCACAGTCTGTCTCCCAGATGTACTCCTAGAGACGACTGTACTAGGGGCGACTATTTCAGTCCTTCTCCCAGATTGAGAACTTTGCCCAGAAATACTAGAAGCTCTGTCTGAAAATTCATATCCATGTGGCACCACAGTCCTTCTTCCAAAATTAGAGTTCGTGTCAGAAGTCAGACTCCCGCCAGCGCTAACCGTCGTTTTCGACCCATGGTGTGATCTCCTATCTGGCGATTCCTCGCGGCGCCGTGTTCTATCCGATAATCTTGGATCGCCCTCCCCCACTCGATTTAACTCGAACAATCCCCCCGAATTACCATATTTGGGATCGAGAGACATTTTGGCTACTCCTATGGGTGTGCCATCTCCATCCATCAGCAAAGTATTGCCCAATCTCCGTCCCGCCTTCTTCTCCGCAAGATCGAATGCCGACTCAGCTACACTCCCCTTTGCCTTGTGTCGTCCTCTTATTTCGCGTAATTCGCTTTCATCGGGCAAGTACGTAGCGATTTCCTCTTTTGTCATCTTGGAAAATTTAGATGGAGGCGGTCCGCGACTGGCTTTGGGATTATAAGTATTTGAGAGATTCCTAGAGTCTTGACTGTAATTGGTTCCCACTTGACTCGGATTTGCTGTTCTCCGTCCACCATTCTCAGAATCAGCTATCACAGTGCGATCTTCTGGTAAAGTGAACAAATTTGACCCAATAGATGGAGCTTGACGAGACGGCTTCACGGTTGCTGATGAAGCTACACTTGATGTTCTGCTTGAGGTTTTGGATGGAGGTTTTTTGTCGCTCTCGCGAGATCTTGAGCGAGGTCTTGATTTAGCTTGAGATCTAGGTGGAGGACGGACACTGATACTTTCGGAGGGGGCGATGGTAGTTGGTGCCTTGGAAGGTGCTGTACTAGTTGGTGCTTTAGAAGAAGGGCGACGAGAAGAAGGACGCTCCGAGCGATGTGCACTATTGGGAGCAACACTAGGTGTGTATTCATCCACCTCCCCCCTATCCCTCTTATCTTTCTTTTCCTGAAATTCTCGAGATCTTTGTTCGGAGGATATGCTGGCTCCTGATGTTTTGGATGATATGGATGCTTTGGATGCACTGGAACCACTAGTACGTTCAGTGTATCTAGATCCATTATTTCTTTCGGACATGTTAATTGTTTATTCTGTGTTGTTATTTTGTTTTCTTGACTGAAGAAATCTACTTTATGTTGCGAATTGTGATGATGATGATGGTTGGAGGTGGTGGTGGTGGTGGTGGTGATTTTTATTGGTTTGTTTGTTTATTTGTTTATTCGTTTGAGTTTCTTCGGCTATGACTTTACGAAAGGGAGAATGTTATTTCGAGATTTGAGAATCGAATTTGGAGGTGAGATGGAGATAGAGGGAGGATAAAAATACGTAGAGTGTGAGAAAAGGAAGATGTAATGTAATATAATGTAATATACTGCGTTTAATACTTCTACCCACTCAACCAGAACAATACTGAAGAAATATATACCTACAAACCAACAATTTGAAGCTAAAATATATGGATGAATAGTAACCTTACTAATCTGTCTACATAAATCCAGAACCAGTATCATTCACTAAATAGACCATCTAGACCATTTATTCATCCAGCCTATTCATCCATCTAGACCATATATCCATCCATCCATCCATCCTAACCTATACATACAAAACACTATTTGGTACATTTTCCTAAGACCGAGACCCAATAAGACCGAGTCTAGACTCTATCTATATCCTCATATCCTCTCAAGAATCAATTTAATTCAGGATACCTAGTTTCTCGACCGGATATCAGTACCAGCTAGCTGGTCCCCCGACCCAGTCCAACCCAACCTAATAACAAATAACAAACAATAATTACTTTACACATACGAAAACTAACCAAATTTCTTATTTAGTAATCTTACAGTACCATATAATCCAGTATAATACTACTAAAGCCATTATAATAAGCAACAAGCAACAAGTAAATTTGACTAATATGGTATCGTATCACCTGGTCCTGGATAGGGGTATCGACCAGGTCAATAATGACTACGAGTACATGAACTTGCTTATTCCTTCCTATACTATAGTCCTTTTATTGATTTGATGATGGCAATGGTCTAGAACTATAAAAGCTATGAAGTGAGAGAGAGCCCTTATAAGCTTACTAGCGTATGTCTATAATCTCTATTCCGACTCGGACAGATTAATATTAGTTTAGGTTGATATGGGCTAGATTATGTTATGATAGGACTGATTTGATGGACTTGATGGCTATGATTATGGCTATGGCTATGGCTATGGCTATGGCTATGGCTAGATATATGAACGGGACAGGCCTGTAATGTTGTTGTATTAGGTATATTATATTATGGTCGCGGATATGGAGTGAAGATGGAGAATGAGTTTTGGCGAATGGGCTTGGGCTGGACCTTGGAGACTGAGAAAGAGGGAGAGGGAGAGAAAGAAGAAGGAAAAGGAAGAGGGAGAGAGAGAGAGAGAGAGAGAGGGGATTTTATTCGAAAAAATTCAAAGTATACTTTCACTTTCACTTTCTCTTTCTTCATTCTTATTCTTATTCTTCATTCTTCATTCACTACACTACAACCTCGTCTTCCCCCTCGCCCCCCTCCCCTCCCCCTTCTCAAACGATACGATACGATACGATACGATACAATTCAAATCTTCAAATCGCTCCGATGCTTCAAAAACCAAATCCAAATCCAAATCCAATTACCCAACTACCCTCCCTATTCACTACCCAACTACCCATCTCAAAAAAACTTATCAATCCGAAAACTATTGACTCCATTTTATATGCAAGCAAGTGGTTCAAAAATGAATTCCTCTCTCCATTCATCCATTTTTTCTTTCATAGCTGGCCCGAGAGAAGAGCTTCGGTTGCTTTTTCAAAAAAATTAGTTCATTGTCCAATACAAATTAGGAAAGAGTAACATAACAACATACCAGAGTTAATATAAGCTCTCCTAGCATCAAGCGAAACACCAAATCTCTTTTCCAACTCCATTTTGATACTCTTCTTCGTGATCGTCATCAAATCAGCTGTCCTGAGAATATCTCGAATTTCTTGTAGGATAGAGTCATCACTTGGTAAACCCGCTAGATTAGACATCTCCATTTCTTGTTGACCAAAATATTGACTTCCGCTAAATTGACTGGCGCGATTTCCTGGTGTACCCAATCCCATTTCAGATGGTGCTAAAGAGATTCGAGACTGATAGGGATTTCCATTCTTAGAATCGACGCCATAACCATTGTAATGGGACATCGGTCGAGATGCTGGGATTGCGTATTCCGAAACACCGGGTTGGTACTTGGTACCATAGGAATACCCCGAAACCACAGATCGTCCATCGTCATCTTGTTGAGTTTGGGCTTCCCAAAGCTCAGCTTGGTAGTCTTCCCATTTCTTATGCGGAATAGACGCAGGATCGAAGATTCCTTCGTCGGTGATGACAACCTGCTTACCCGTCTCTCCAGTAACGACACGAGTGTTACCCCACGAGAAATCATCCATGTGCCAGAAACTATACAATGGCAAGCATAAGGAGTACACAGGGATAGCAAGGATGTAAAGAATCATCCATCCGATCATCTCCCATTTGCGTCGCACAATGAAGATAATTGCCTGCAAACCATAAATAGCAGCAAGTAGAATGAAAGCCGTGACAGGAACATAACTTGGAGATTTGATAACGAGGACGATAAGGTAGACGATATAGGCAACGGTGACTGGTTGAACCAAGGTGGAGACCAAATCAATCATGACAACGAAACGCATACTGAAGCAGCAGAATCCACAAAGTTCGGCCATAGGCATGAGTTCTGCAAGGTTGTGTACGGTCGAGTTAATCCAGCGACGACGTTGAGAAAGGAAGACTGCCCAAGTATCAGGAGCAATGGTCCAAGCGTGAGCGGCACTAATGTATTTGGTCTTGTACTTGGAATGGTATTTTATGAGTAGCGTGGTCAAATAACGATCTTCTCCCAAATGTAGCAAGTTCTTCATGTGAAGCGTGTCGACTCGGATATTGGCATAATTTTCGACAACCTCACGACTGACGAAGAGAGGCTTTCCGGATTCTGCAGCTCGAACACGATACATTGTGAAACAACCTGGCAAACAAGTGACACTGCCAAACAAACTTTCGAATGCCTTGGCAAGATTGTGAGAGATAAAGTACTCGTAGACTTGAATCATAGTGACGAATGATGATTTCGAGTTCGTCAATGATGTTTCTCCACATACACCTAGCAATTTAGTGTCGTCCAAGAATGCCGAAACCATGCGAGCGGCAGAGTCCGGTGCAACGACTGTATCGGCATCAATCTGTAACATGAACTCATAAAATGTCGGATTGACACCAATGATATTGCGGATTTGATGATACATTTCAAGCTCGAGAGGAGTCATGGGAGCATTATAGTGAACGCGGTTCAAGAATCGCATCATGACCATCTGAGAATCACGCTTTCCTCGATTTCCTGGTTTAGAAACTTCAGAAGGCTTGCCAACTTTCACAACCACCAAGAATGGAACGATGTGACCTTGGACCTCGTAAAGACCAGAATAGCATTTGCCCATGTTGTGTTGTTTCATTCCCTCACCCACAGACTCGAAGCTTAGAGGCTCCGGATCAACAGTATCTGACACTCCAAGAATATCCAAAACGATACGTGGGGTCGGTCTATCGTTGCCTTGACCAATAATCATACCGTCACAGATAACGACTAAGAGTTTACGCTTGTCATCATATTTCATTCTAGCGATAGAGTCGATAGCACGGCGAAGAGAATCTTCGTCTTCTGTGTAGACAGGCACTTGGCAGATGACAAACTTATCCAGATTTTCGGGAATGTTTTTACTACCGAATTGAAGAGCTGCGAGAAATTTAAAGACGATGACAGTGCAGAGAATGGCCGAAATAGCCAAAATCAAATATTCGGCAAATTGACACTTGACGGAGTTTCTGGTATCAACGTCTGCAACATAGAAGAGGTTATCGAGACAGATCTTCATGCGAGATCGCATTTCGTCACTGATGGCAAGAGCGTTCCAGTATTTCGTAACGTCCTTGCCGGATTTTTGTTGGAACAAGTCCACGACTAAGGGTGACATGAAATCGGTGTTAACATCAGCAGATGCAGTGTCCCCGTCAGCGACGATGACTTTACGGCCTCCCGCAACATACTTAGTCATGTCGTAAACCCTGCCATTTATGATGCCGACCGAGCTTAATTTCGTAGCAAGAGTCTTGACATATGATGCCGTATAACCAACACGACCCCTGTAATAACCGGAATCTTTGAGCATGATCATTTGCTCTATAAACCAATCAGGGCGAGTATCGTTGTTGAAGGAGCGGAAGTCGTGATATTTGGCATTAGGATCACTGCTACTAACTGTAGATGCGGAACCGGTGACATTGGTAGAAGTATAGTCGAGTTGCACCGAAGGATCAATAGAACCTGTGGTTCCCTGGCAGAGAGCAGAGACTTGAACGGGAAATAGGCCAGTGGCATCCAGACCGGCATACTTTAAGAGACTCTTTTGGGGTATGATTGATGGGTAATGACGAGTTGAAAAACTTGTGAGATCAAAAACCACTCCTCTAATGGCAATATAAGCATCGGCGCTTTTCCCGTCGTAGGACGTCAGTTCAGACGCACTATAGACGTGTTGAGTAGGACAGATCAATTTCGGGAATATTACAGTAAAGAAAGCGGCTCCAAGACAAGCCCACCAAATCATCATGTTAATCGCAAGCTTCTCTCTCCAGGCTAATCGAACATCTTTTCGAGACATGCGACCAACCCAGCGTATCAAGAAATCAGGAATGAGCCAGGTCATCAGGTATACCATGGCTACCCATCGCTTGCGACTTGCACTTACTTTGACTTCCTCTACCTCGACCATTGTCTTCTCATTTCCTTTCTCCGCCAGTTGCTCCTTGGTGTCCAAATTGCGGAACATATCACCTTGGCCAAGAGCTGAAGCACCAGCATCGGAACGCGCATCGTCTTGACTACCGAAGTAGCCAGTTTTCTTGTCTCCATAGATGTAAGCTCCAGGTGATGGCGTGAGAAGACCCGCTCCAGGACCCACAAGACGTTCTTTTGAGGCTCCATAGTTGTCACCTGGTGCAAGTCTGGGCTCTCCACCATCGTCAGATGGTAAGGGGTAGCGTCCTGCGACGAAACCACGTTCATTGAGCTTGGCAATCTCAGCCCAGCACCTCTCGCTGAGAAATATCCCCGTACTTCCAACTCTCGCCTCGTTGGAAGGCCATCTCTTCTCTTCGATGACATTTTCAGCCTTCTCACGCTCACTACCAACCAGTATTGTCTCGGTATCTGCCAGTCCCAAGAACTCCCCAAAGGGAATAAAAATACTGAAGTCCGCATTTCGCAACCGTTGACTGATTTCAGCAATACCAAAAGTTTGAAGCTGCATCCGTACACATTTGCTATCGAATTGATTGGCTATGCGGCGATCATTCGGCTTGAGACAGAATACAAAGTATGGGTTCGTATTCTGCGAGTTGAGAGCCTTGAAGATATTATCCAAGGACGATAGATATTGTGCAGCGGCTCCTTGGTCAATATTGAGACCCTTACGAGTTTTATTTCCTGGGTCGATTGTTTCTGTGATGTCTTCGACTGATTCCATTGCGTTCTTCGACCCACCGAAGCGACTTGGTCGATCTCCTTTCCGTCGCATGACACTTGGTTGTCTCAAAGGCTTAGAACTGACTTGAGCTTGCATAATAGTTGACTTCTCTTGTGGATGCACCATACGTTGAAGGGCTTCTTGACCAAAAAGCTGGCTTACGAAGTTACTCTTCGTGTCGCGAATCAAGTTCATGAGATCTCCCGAGATAACCTCTCCGTTTTCTTCCACCAAACCAGCGATAGGATACTCCACTTCCCCAGCGAAATGCTTAACGGTGAATGCAGCGGCAGCGTTGTGAGTAGCAAAGTTACTGCCTGGGAGCTTGGCAGTTGCACTGCTGACTGTTATTGCGGGGTTTTTGCCCTCGAAGCGTTTTCTCAAGCTTTCCAGTAGCTGTACATCTGTCTTATGACGCTTCGTTTGATCGTCAAGAATACTTAAAAGACCATTCCCGTGCTTTAGAAGACCCCTGACGGCATCGGAATTGTCGAAATAGCTGGTAGCTGCAACAGTTACTTCTTCGGTTTCGAGCATATCAGCCTTTGCCTCGAAAAAGCTTTGCAAGGTAAAGTTATAAAGTGCCTCCGTCGCAGCGTTATTCAGAAGTTGGTCGAGAGTTGAGTTAGTGGCAGGCTGTTGAGCAAAACCAGGGAAATCCACTATGGAAATTGTGTTTCCGACCGACTCCTCTGGCGCACAAACTCTTTGATTGATGTTTTCGATGACATACGCTACAAGCAACGAGTACAAGGTCCTTGCTAATTCATCCGCATTGCTCTTAGCACCCTTAGGATCGAGCATCACCGTCACCCTTTCTCTGTGGAGAATCTTGGTCTTGTAACCAAGTGTGGTTTGCAGGTCGGTTGCACCAACACCCAAGAATGCCGCTATGATGGAGAGAACATCCTTATTTTTGACAGCCGTGAATGACTGGCCACCTTCGTGCGAATATCCTCCACTATCGTCTCCCATTGCCGCGGTACTTTCGGCCGTTTCAAACTCAAGTTGGCCAATGTGAAGAATACTAGCCAAGATCTGGCAGATCTCGGCGATTTCACTTCTTGGAAACTCCAACTTTCTCAATGCTGTCTTGAATAGCTGAAAACCTTCCGCATCGTTGATCCCAACCTTGAGTTGCGTTGGGTGTCCAAGATATCGCCATCTCTTTTGGCCTCCAGTGGAAAGTCGATTACCGGCGCCTACATGGTCCCCCGTTGAATCCAATCCCAAATGCGTCTTTTCGGCAGCACTGGTACCCGCCAGAAGGTAATACAGCACATGAAAGTTCCTCTCTCCCGTTGGAACCGCGGCCACTCTACTTCGTTCCAATCTGTGGTCGAGAACCTTTCCACCAATCAAAGTAGGATTAACTGTTGATGCTGTATCGTATTGAAGCTCGAAAAACAAACCTGCCTTTGAAGCGGTTGGAGTGGTAGCAGTTTTGGTAGATGTAAGTGTATCGAAGACGTATGCAGACAGAGATAGTTTAGTCGAAAGAGGAGTACTGGATTTGGCAAGTAAAGCAGAGAGTAAATGAGAACGAATTGTAGTTTTGCCGGATCCTGACTCTCCTCTATTAAACCAATTAGCAACATGTCTTGGGAGGATTTTCAAATATGAGATCGTTCACTCACAAAAATATTACGGCTTGATTCTCGGTTCTGGCTCCAAGTCTCGTATATGCCTTGTCGGCCATACCCTCTGCGCCCCCCATTGCACTCCCTTCTTTACCTCCATCTGGACCTTTTGTCGAAGAAGAATATGTGTTGAGAGATATTAAGGCATGGGAAGAAAGATCCGCCGTTGGCAAAGAAACATGGAATCGACTTGCAAGATGTGCAGTTAGATGTGTATCGGATTGTAGGTGAGCTGGTAAGGCCGGAAGGGATGGCTGCGAGTGCGCTCCACTGCTTGGATTGTTGAGAGCCATGATGAAAGGATATGGGTCGAAACCCTTAATGACTGTATTTGTGTGTCAATGTAGATTTGATTCTCGGATCGATTTCGAATAAGAAGTATATCAATACTGGTGTATTGAAACGCGTTTTTGGTGCAAATGTTGGTCGGGGTAGGGGTTAAACTGTTGAAGAGAACGAAAGACTCGATTAAAAGCAGATTAAATGGCGAGACAACGAGTGAATTATGAGCAACAAACAAAAGCGAATGTATTGAAAAGTTACTAAAAGTTTAAAGGAACAAATTCAGAAGAAAATGAAATAGATATGAAGTTGTTGATGTTGAAGGGGGAGGAGGACAAAAGATGTGAATCCCTTAATTTTTACCCAAAAACAACAACACTATGGATTATGTTCACTAGGTAGATAGATATTGTTGGATTTTAGATAATGATTGTAATTGTAGTCTACCGTATATAAATTTGGCATGAATTTAACATTCCTCGGTATGCTATTTTAAGGAGGAACAACAAGGATATACTACTATAACTGGGTAAGGTATACCGGTATTCATCAAGCAAGCAAGTTGAAGGAAAATCCAGTGGAAAAAAAGGAAAAGGTATCCCATCCCGCCACCACCTGGTCCCACTTCCTAATAATTGTATTCAATCAACACGAGAAATCAAGCGGGTGATGATTCAAAGACTTCCTCTTAAAATACACAGCCACCAATAAACAGCAAAAAAAATCACATAATCATATATACAGTTATAATAGTTCGAACATTCCCGATTGATTGGCACGCTTGGCGTGATAGGAAGTTGAAATGGATGAGAGAAGTTCAATAATAGGAGTGAATGGATTGGTTGAATGAATGAATGAATGAATGAATGAATGAATGAATAAATGAATAAATGAATGGATGGACGATGGACTGATCCACCATGTTATTTATTGATTGCATCCGAGAAGCGATCAAGTACGAGGTGCAGTATACAGTACGAGGTAGATAGGAGGGGCATCACAAGCATCAACCTATACGGTACTTGTATCTAATATCCGAGTTGTTCTAGTTCTTGTTCTCGTCTCAACTATATTTCAAACAACAAGTACTGCATACCATACAAACCACCGTATCATAATAGAGAAAGTTGATGCAGAAATCTCACCAAGAATAAAGCATATGTGCACTGTGTATACCCTTTTCTATAATACTGTACCGATTCTTTGACGCTGTCGACGGAACATACTACCTAAGTAGTGGAGAGCTTGATTGAGCTTGGCTTAGGAGTGAGTGGTCCGTTCCGGAGAAGTTCTAGAGACAACCGCTGGCCGCCAAAACTTCCTTCTATTTCTTTATTAATAAGCCATATTATTATTAGATAGACCATGGCCTTATGGGTCAATATCAATATGGGCAGATCTTTTATATGGAGATATTTCCAATGTACAATGTACAATGTACAAACAAGGTTGGTTACTGTGTTCTCCTCCCCCTTTTTCCATCTAGAATAATAAATAATCTACCTCGGTAGGTATGAAAGACTCGGCGCTTATATTCTCCGCTATATACAATAAGCATACTGGTATAACCACTATCGCATCTATCTTACCTAGATATATTTAAGCATTCACAAAGCTAGTGTTGGTACCGGTACCGATACTTGTTGCGAATAAGGCCTCTAAATTAAAGAAGTATCAGATCCCTTCTGGGTTTTTTTCACATCTACAATGATTGGTTCGGTTCATTCAGACCCATTAAACAAATTTTAGACTTCGATAGCCTCGATTACAGGAATACGAAAGATACCTAGATTGATTCTTTAAATAAATTAAAGTTGACGCTGTTTTTAACAACATTAAGAAAATATTATCGGATTAAGAAAGATCTAATATATTAAATAAATAATCTAGAAAACTTTAGCTATACTTTCTTTTAATATATTGAATATAATAATAATAATAATAGGTTTATATTGAATCTTTATATCTTCTTTATATTGTATATATATAT
>KI628789.1:0-48646 GCA_000503235.1 Sclerotinia borealis F-4128
TAAACTCATATATCAAAAATAAGATTATTATAAACTTTATTACAATATTTGAAGATATAATATATTATATAAAAAATATAGTAGTATTTTTAACAAAGGAAATCCTGGGTATAAAAGTATTATAGATATATTATCAAATAATATCAGATCTAGAATATATTTAAAAATAAAAGGACATAATCTAAAAGGAAATCAAATTATTAGTACAAAACAGGATCTGGAAAGAGTTCATTTTATTAAAAGAAAGCAATTTGGTTTTTACAAAATAGATCTTTATTATCAAAACTAAGAATAACAAAATCAAAAGATTCAAGGCAAAATTAATAATATAAGGATTCAGTCAAGTACTTGGAAAAAACTATAATAAAACCTTTATATCAATAATAAAATTAAATATACTCAGAATATTCTTAATTATTATAATAAAAAAGACTTGGAATATAAGCATTATAATATCAAGAATATATTCATTAAATCATATTTGAAAGAAAAGATTTATCTAATACTATTATAAAAAATAGTAATTACAAAACACTATATTCTCTATATATTTCATAATGTATATAAACTAAAGCAAACTAATAGAAATTAGAATCTATTATTCAAGGAAAAGTTGTTAAAAATTGGATTTATCCAAAGTTTAATAAACCTTGTGACGGAACAGACGGCTCTCTTCCGCCCACTGGCTCATACTACATACATAGTATGATATGACGGCTCTTTTGGACCTTCCTTTCACAGCTTAGAGCCCTAGCTCTATAGCTCTAGACCTAGGCATCTTACGCCTAGGACTCTTTCACCCTTTTTGGCCTAGCCCTTATGGCTCCCAATACCTGTATATATAGTCCTCCTTTTAGCATCCTACATAGCTCTTCACTTGTAGATTCTAAGTACACAATCGGAGTCCTGTTTATACCCTTTTGGTCACACACTGTTTCAGAAGAGTACCTTAATTAATGATAGTAAATAATCTTAAAAATACATATTATAAGAACATTATATATAATATTTAATATATATAATATAATAAATAATAGTTTAAATCATATTATACAAAATTAATTGTAGCATAGAAAACAAAGGTACCTTTATTTCATTAGATAACTTCCTTGATTTTTTTATATTATTTATAAGTATAATGGATTGCAATTTGTAAGGCATTATATAACTTGTAGAATACCTAGTAGATAGTTATACGGACTTAGATGTTCTAGTAAGCTGTTATAATTCTCATAGGGCGTCACATCACTTGTAGGGTGGTCATACGGATTTGAATATCCTAATAAGCGGTTATAGTTCTTGTACAATATTGTGTACAGATTTAGATACTCTACGACTTGTGGGGTGTTACTTAGTTTACAAAGCACTTAGTAAGTAGTTATACAGATTTAGATCTTCTAATAAGCAGTCATAGTTCTTGTACAGCTCTGTGTACAAATTTAGATACCATATAATTTGTGGGGTGTTATATAGCTTGCAGAGCATTTAGTAGGGTGTCATACAGATTTAGATCTTTTAATAAGTGGTTAGGGTTTTTGTATAGTATTTTATACAAATATAGGTGCTCTACGATTCTTGTAGGTAATATAAACCTTTCAATAAAAGAACTTTGAATCTATCTTTTGGAGTGGGAAAAAGATATTATCAACTATTCTATATTATTATAGATTCCAAATCCAACAAAGCAAGAGGCGAGACCATTAGAAAAAGAAAAGCTACTTTCTTCAAGAAAGTATATGAACTTGGAAAAATCAACGGAATTGATGTTGCTGTCTTCATCTTTCATCAGAATCAATATTTCACTTATAAATCTGTTGATACAGTTTCTTGACCACTATCTATCGACAATATAATAAATGTATCTCAAAATCATATTATCGTATTATTAATCATTCTCATAGTAATTGACATATCCTATATTTGTAAACTTCATCTTTAAAGATATAAAGGCAAGATTGAGTTTTAAAAGAAAGACTGGAGGTAATAAGCTTACATTCACTTGATTCTAATTGGTATTAATCATTCTATAGACAACACACCACAAAATGGAATTGTGTTATCTCTTTGTACATATAAGGAAATCCTTGAAAAGAAACAGTCTAACAAAGAAGAATGTATCAGAGATAAAGATTCCGAGATTGAGTCAAAGGAAGGGAGTAGATTGCTGAAAATGAAGTTATAGATTGATTATTTATTATATATTCAATATATAGATATTTCAAGATCCAGAAACTTACAGTGAAACTTCCACAGTATCTCCCAATATTCTTTATATCTGTATATCGCAAAAGTTAGTCTTCCTTATTCATTGTGGAAATGCGAGTCCTGTCTTGTGAGCCATAACGATTCATGATTATAAGATCTTATAACTCAAGTTTTCCATAAGTAGCCCTCAAACTTTGATACACATGGAAAGATGGTGTTAGGTAAATTAATCAAATAAATATTGCTATATCACTTATAATCTCGAGGAAAATATTACCCTGTATATATAGTGAATATTGATTATTACAAAATGAAACTATATTTCTATTCTCCCCTGAATTCCCTTCAATTATATTATTCTTATATCATCAATACCTTTTACGAACTTTACAAGAAAATTTCTATTGACTCCAGATCTGTAGCTTCAAAATAGCTATTAAGCAAATACTTCTGTATTACCGATCTTGTGATATCTCCACATTATTTCTTCCTAATGTTTTGATAAAAGATATAACAATCTGGGCATTTAAACCAAAAAAAAGATTGATATTTGAACCCCATAGAATATAACTTAAATGGCGAACGGAAAGTTGAATACTGTATAAAGGCTTTCTATATGAATAATTGGGATTCACATGGGTTAATTATAAAATTGAGATAACAAAGGCTTATGCAATTCTTTAGTTAATTCAGTACACCTAGAACCTTGAGTTGATAAATGTATTCTAGGCCTGGACTTCTGAATCTCATATCCTGAAAGTCAATGGTGATGTTTGTCATGGTATCTGCTATCGGATAATCGATAAAAGAATTGGGATTGATATTGAAATTGTTTTTCTTATAAAAAATCGATATAGCAGTCTGGAAAATGACTTTGAATAGTATCCATCTTTAAAGCCTGCAATTATACCAGCTCTTATCTTTTATTTTAAGGAACTGTGGTTTATCGACTACAATCTCATTTAATATCATATACCAGATCTCGGAAGATAGATTGAGTTCTCATCGTGGTTTACCAAGCCAGAAATGTTCTTTTGCTTTAAAGTCAAATTAGCTTTGGTTCTTTATTTATTTTGATTACATCTGCCTTACAAAAACAATCTTTTATTGTTCTCCTTTATCAAATATATTTCAGCTTCTAATATTATATTAAACTCCAGAAATACAGTTATAATAAAGTCTATTTGCTTAGAGTCATTCTTTATTGTCTTTTTTCTTATTGTTACCTATCCTTTTATAATCTCAAATATTGAAACTGACAATTTACATTCGTTTTCTTGTTGAGTTTTTGTTTGACATTCTCTTCCCCAGAAAATATATTGTATTCTTCGAAAATAAAACTGTTCATTAGCCAATTAGTCTTTGTTTAATTGAATTAAAGAATATAAAACTTCAACAATCTTGCTCAAAATCTTTTTTACTATCCAGATCTTAAAACTGTTATACTCCAAAGATATTCTACAATTCCTAAGGGTCATTATAGCTTTACACAAAAAGTCCCATTCCATTTCCAGAGGTTTTAGATTTGTGTTTTTCAGGATTCCTAATTCAATATCTTGCGATTCGAATCGATATTGCAGCTCTTGCTCGTTATCCCCGAAATCGATAATCTGGTCAACCAAATATAAAGAAAAGAAAAACATCCAATCATAGTCCGCTAGAAGTATATCAATATTTTCGGAAAAGAAATATTTCTAAATCAAAGAATGATTTTGATCAGTTTTCGATTTGATAAAAATTGCCATATTAGTTTATTGGAAAATTAGCAGTAATGAAAATAATAGTTATTATATATTCTATAATATCTCGGAGTTTATAAAGTAGCGACTTTATTCTGTATTAGGAAGGGAGATAAAGACTGTATCTTAATTTAGAGTCTGTCATATCATAACTATAGTAATGGGATTTGGGAGAATTATATTTATAGATTCTGTGAAATTTATCAAGGTTCATTTGTTTTTTACATTGGCCTTGTGGTTTCTATTTCTAGTAATCCGACCATCTCCAGCTTTTATAAGCCCTCTGAATTCTCTCTATCCTTTTTTAATGATTCTTCTTGATTTTACCTAAAAGAATAATATGGTATAACATTAATGTGCATAATATAAAAACTGTGCAGGTTCCTGTCACAGCCATAGTTACAATGATTGTGACTGATCAAACCCCATCCCTTAATATATAAATATTAATCACCATTATACCGAACCCTGTAATTGAATTTATGAAACCTAGTCTTTTACCATTTATCAATAATTTTCTTATAGACAGGTTAGTTTAGACTTACAATATGATTCTGTTGATCAACCAGATATAATTCAATTTCCACATCCACCAGAGACATGCCATTCCAAAGGCTCCTATTACACAAAATGCTGCTGTTACCTATAACAGTAACAGGTTCTGATATACTCTGAATACAATATTGCCAGCTTTATTAGCCTCCTCAGCGATAGTAGCTGAGTTTTGTAATGAAGTGAAGATTGCAGGAAGTACCAAGTACTCAGCCAGAAGAGCCTATATAAATACACTGGCTAAGAGGTTGTAAATGGTAGGGATACGATCAAGCTATAGAAGTATATTAATATAGTTTGTTACCCTATATTCATATCTAGGATCATGGGACTTGTAGGGGCAGATAAGATTGGTGGGGCATTCCATCTCAGTAGTTAATCTTATATTTTCCTTATCACTATTTAAACGGTGCTATATCGAACAGATACGATTATAACGAATATATATTATGGAAGGCTTCAAGATTAAGAATAATAATAAATGAAATGATATTATTTATAGGAAACAGAAAACGAAGGAAAGTCTAGGGTTTTCGTATCAAAAGAAAGATAGGATAGGCTTATAAGCTAGGAGACAACCATCTTATTTCCAAATTTAACATTTCCGATCTATCCATATCAACACGAGAATACTATCAGTTGAAATAGAATGTTTCACACCTACATAATATATCTAGAAAGTTGAATTATATTTTACCTATTGTATCACTGAATTGTTCTCTTAGATCGGTGCATATACCAATCCAGTCAATTTTGTTTTTATCCCGTTATGTAACAATGATTATTTTCAATATCAGGATAATATATCAATTAATAAAAGAGCTGAAAATACAAAAACAAGCAATTTTAAACACTTTTTTAAACCAATCTATTTAATGAAAAGCTGTAATTCAGGTACATATACTACTCTACAATTGATGTGAGTATTGAGAGCATTGTAGAGTAGAAAACTCTTTTCTCATACTTTTCAAAACTGTTGGAGAAAATGTATTGGCCTAGTTACTAAAGATGGTAGCCCAATTTATGAACATTTGTAATCTTTCATCTATGAAGGCAAGCTGATCTTCTACTGTGCTTTGAGCGGGTATATTCATGAAAGCATCTATTCCAAATTGGGAAGAACTATTACAGGGTTTAAGTTGGTTAATTGTAAGTGGGGCTGTTATGGGAGTGTTTGCCGGGGTGATAGTTGGTATTATAGTAGGTTGATGGTTATATTCTGGAAAGAGATCGTTGAGAGTAAAGTGGGATATCTGTTCAGATAGGCTATTCACCACTCTTGTAAGCTAATCAGAATCGTAAGCTGGTGCCTGAGGAAGCTGTCTGTTCATTTCCAGCTATTCCTGGATATCATTCTTTATCATATTCGGTTGCTTGTAGTTGGTCTGTTTTTGGACAAGTTGGTTGTTACAGTTCTTGGTTGTTAGTCTTTGAACAAGTCGTTCAGAATTCTCATCTATTATTGTATCTAATTGCTCATTTGTCAATCCCTAAGCAAGTTGGTCAGGGTTCTCGTTTATTATTGTATTCGGCTATCCGTAATAGATCTGTTCCTGGGCAAACTAGTTGTTATATTTCTTATTTATCAGTTTCCAAGCAAGTTGGTCAGGGTTTTTATTCGTTATTATATCCGACTGTTTTTGTATAGTTTACTCAAGGTTTGAATTCATTATTATACTGGGCCATTAATAGTTGTTTTGTTCCATAATAAAGATAAAGTGAAAAGATGCAGTGTGATAAGGTCGAATTAAGTTATTTGTGCCTATTATATATAATTGAATATAACAGCAATTTTCTATTAATATTTTAGAGATGGAAACCCTTAGTACCAATAGGAATAAACACTATTTCATCTCAGGGCATTTATTATCGACTAATTATAGATGGATTGAATATGTTTTTAGTACAATATTAGAGATCGAGCCTGACAATCTGGGTTTGATATTATAAAATCCTTAAATGCAATGCTGAAATCATATCATCTTCCAATCTTTGTGTGATTCAGCTCTAATTTCGGAATTTTGAATAAGTGAAGCAAGTTATATGTCCTGCTGATTCACTTGAAGCAATATTTGTAATTGATATTGACTTTGTTATTATCTCTCCAAGTCTGGTATTCTATTCCATTTATTTGATATCACCATACCTGGAAAAAAATAGATACAAAGGGATGATAATCTTTTTCTTAATTTGAAGAATAAAGATCCGGAAGTCAGATTACTAATACTCACAAAGCTATTCAACTCTAAGACAAAGGGTCTATATCACAGTCTATATATTATTTAAGGCAGATCGAGGGTTCGGAAGAGACATCAATTTAGTAAGAGTATTGATTGTAAAATGTTTTGGTCTATATATTGATTTTTATCAGAATCCTCACACAAAACCCTATCGACAATTGAGCATCACCTTTGTCCAATTTTACAATTGATCACCCCAGTCTTCCAACCATCTACCCAACTCTTTCAATTATCTGATCCAATCCTTCCAATACCTCTTCTCAATTCATATACGGAATCCAACAAGTAAGCATTCTTGATAACTATAACCGACATAACCAACGCAATCAACATAACCGCACAAGATTTTTGGACAATAGTATTCAAAGATCTTCCTATCTCTCCAATTTTTGAATCCCTTTATTGTTACTTTAGAAGATAAGATTCAAGTTTATATATACTGAATCCTGACTTGTTCAAGGAATTGATTTATTATTAAGCATATGTTTGTATAGTTTTAATAGTTATTTTATTATTTATAGAAATTTCTTGTAATGGAAGAAAGAAAAAGAATATATCTTTCTTTAAATAGATAATAAAATACTTTTTTATTAATTATTATCAGTACCTCTATCTTGTGAAATCTCTGAATACATAGCCTCATACTCTAAAGAATACTTGTCTATGATATCTTAACTAAATAGATTTTGTAATTTCAAGCAATATCGTCCAATACAATATACAACAAAAAACAAAGTGATTAAAGATACAAGAATAATTATCAATGCAGTGGTCCTGTTGTCAATTGATCTTTTCCAATCCATTCCATTTCTCGTATTCTGTTTCATTGTAATTAAGAATATGTAAGCTTACATGCACCAGGGAAAAGGCACAAAAGTTCGATTGATATACTTATATAAAGGTACTGCCAATCACTGGTATATCTTCGTTATCATATTCCCAGATGTATATAACCTCAACCCTATATATACAATTAGTACAGCAATTTGAATACCATAATTAATGCCTCTAAACAAGATCGATACTATATTAAGATCGTGTAACTGATATATATATAATAACAAATGGGGTTATCACCAGTATCCATATAATAGCAACAACAATCTCACCATCACTCACTGAATGAAAGATAAAAATAGATCAAAGCATTCACTATCAACCATCCTATATATATATGAAAGACTATAAATCCAGTATCAAATTCTATAATATATGAATATTATAGTAAATCAATTTCAATTACACAAATCGGTTATCTAATAACAAAACAAGAAACCGATTTCAATCCCTTCAACCATATTTACCATTCTAATTACTAGTAAGCTCACAAAGGTTGGTCAAGTCTTAACAAGGAATTTAAAGAGAATAGAAATGTTAACTGTCAGTTAGCAGTAATCAGCCGTGGCCAGTGATTCCAAGGCCCTTCACATTGAAACCAATATCAACACTGGAAAAGGTCATGAGAATGCCTGGCGACCAAAGTCCGCTGCTGGACCCTCTAGCTCCGATGGGTCTCAAAGGAGTAACCTTTATCTAATTATTGAATGGATTCAGATTCCTGATTCCGATGAGGACTCCAAGTCCAAGACACCCACCCAGTCTGATTCCACTATATCTGATGCCAGTATTCCGCAAGATACAAGTGCGAGATCTTCTAGTTTTGGTAAAGATCTTATATAAAGTAAAACAACTGAGTCTGTTGCAACTATTTCTATTTATTTATGTATATTGGAATACATGAACAGTTGCTATAAGTGGAACAAGAAAATCAATTATATTATCAATCTCAGAACTACCCTTTAACAAAACAATCCTGTACTAGGTAACTGTAACAAACTTATTAAGGAGTATCGTGATTGGTCCAATAACTATATTCGCATTATTCAGAAATATCATTCAATTATGGAACGATATGTAATTCGATGCCAATTGTTTGAAGATAATTATAATTCGAATGTCCAGCAGGATGTCACTGCTTCTTTTATTGCTTCTGATATCACTATTCTTCAAAATACTTCTGCTAGATCCTTTAGCTTCAGTGAAGATCTTACATATATTTCGACTATCGGTTTCGCTGGCTCTGTCATGGATAAATAAGTGTCAGACTTCGAAAATTATTATGACTGGTATAATTATGTTATGGACATTTGTATTGAGATAAAGGCGAGACTAATATATTTGATATCACTGAACTCTAAATTGTCTATAGAAGATTATAATCAGGAATAAAAGCTTAAAAGGCATTCTTTTCATTTCATTTGCGAAGCAAAAATCTTTGGCATTACTAAAGAACTTGAACGACTTCAAGATGCTTTGGCAGAACTTAACCATTGAGATGTCGGACAACTCTGTGGTCCGATTAATCAGATTTGAAACGGTAGAGGGAGTAGGAAGAATTATTATTACTCTTTTAAACTTTGTACTTGGAGTTTTTATAGTGAGATATTATTGTTTGGTTACTTTTTGTATATTTATATTCGAACAATTCGCGATTTTGATTATGCGGTTGTAATCTTCAGTCGCTTCTTTAACTTTTGTATTTGAGGGATTTATAAATTCATTATCACTCTATTAGACACAAGCGATATTGAAATTATTCTTAAACAAGAATTAGTCATGTGATATGAATCTTGTGATATATAAATTCAATTTTTGATAAAAATAAGTATACACATTGGGCACTTATTACACCCGAGTAGTTTGCATGCATACATTAATCTTTGAAACCTTGCATCAATCTTAAAGAAACAGGGAGCGTTCGGGAGTAGTCGGAAACGAAATATTATAATTAATACCTATCAGGCCTGAAAACTTATTATATATTATCTTAAATTGAATGAAATAGAGCATCTGATAACTCAAATCATTCTAATCTTGATTCTGTTGGAAGGATCCAGTAAATGATCTGTGCTTAGAAGGGTATAGGAAAAGATTTCTGTTTGTTATACAAACATTTCGATAAAGAGCATGACGTTATCAAGTTGTGATAAATGGTATAGTTGAAGAGATGAGCTTCAGAGGAGAAGTATGGATTATCATTTTCGAAAGCTAACCTCCCTTAGCAGATCTTCGAGTGTATTACTGTTCTATCGTCATTCCCTAAGAGTAAGGTATAATTCATCCCCCGCCTCTCTTCCCCTCCTTGAAACGTTAAACCAGAAGCCAACTTGTCTATTGATAGAAATCTCCGCCAAACCTATTCTCTTTAGGTTGTATACCCTTGATCAATAACATGCTATTTTCGAGATGACCGGAGAAGCGGGAGCGATTTTGGGCAATGTTAGGGAGGTTGCAGTTGATCACATCTTAGAGGCACTTTATTAGAAGGTCAGGTCCCGAAAGGGTAGCGGCCGTGAGAGGGGAGCTTGCTATCTCTACTCTACTGTAGCAATAAGAATAAGCTACTGAACCTTATATATTCCAAAGTTTATACGAAATATTGTAAAAACCCAGTATTTGTGTTCTGATTGATCGAAAAAAATTGATATTGACCCCCTGGTACCAGATGATGTTGGGGTCTGTAAATCCCCACGTTGAGTTCAGACGCACGGTCATTTTCTAGGACCCAGCACACCCTGTCTAACATTTGATTTATGCTTGTCCCTCATACTCTAGGTAGTTAAGTTGCATAAATACTCCACATACGAGAAACTCGACGTTGGTCACCAACACTGCCCCACTCAGTCATAACCATGATGGCGGTACCCCGACAATAATCACCCTACTTAGTTATGAGTATGAGGTCGGTTACATTCAATAGTGGCTATCCTGTGCCCCCCCCTCAGTTTGGTTGCCCCACTCAGTCATGATGGCGATGTCCAATGTCGCTTATCTTGTTCAGTCATGACTCTGATGACAGTGGTACTCAAGATAGAGTGCCCCACTCAGCCATCATCACTTGTATTTGGCTTCACACTGTTCGGTTAACTAACTTCCTAATTCATTGTGGTTGGATACCATATATATTAATAGTGTTTCCTTCATTGAAAGTTAAACAACAGGAGACCACGACAAAAAGCTCAAATATCACCAATATAAACAATTACAACACTGAGGTCTGTCTCAGAACCAATGGCAATGAGACCAATGCCTACAACCCGCAACTTCCGGGCCTCGGCTCTCCCTCCTGATATTACTTCAATGGATCATGCTATCCTTTAAGAGAATGGCGTCACGACAGTAACTGAACTTAGCACTCGAAGACTGGAAGCTTCCAAACACTATCCAGTTTTAGGCCTGAACCTTAGAGTTGAAGAATTGACGAGAGAAAACGGCCAATTGCACCTCGAAGTCCAGTATTTTCGATGCTGTCACAATATCTCTAGAGGATTCCTTGAAACAACTCTCGAAGCATATAAACAACTTTTGATTACTCTCCAGCTCGGTCCCAACCTCAACATTATACATGAGGTGCTAATACGAATGTATAGAGGGATGAGGAGGGTAGAAATACAAGAAGCCAAAGCACTGAAATCCTGGTACACATTCTATGGAATGGACACCAGTATTGTAAGAGAGGAGGGAGGGTTTTTCTAGGCAGTGGATACAGTGGTTAAAGAGGACCACATAGGGAGGTGACACTTTTCTTGAGGAATTAATTCCAGAGGTTTTGGAAGGAACTGCTTCTGTTAGAAGCAAGAATTAAATAGAAGTCTGGAGCATCGACTATACTTATAGCATCATTGTTAATGGAATCATATGATATGCTGGTAGCCAATTGTGTTTTGAGCATTATATAAACTGCTTTGATGAGATCTATTCACTAATGGCGATCTCATTCCTCTCATTACCTTGTTCACTCACGTCACCACCCAAGAATCTTATCAGATTAGTATGATGAGCTGACTCTCCAGCTTGGCAATAAAAGCCTACCTTCACCAGCTCACTCACAAATCCAAGAGCAAGGATCAGCGCCTGTACAAACACGCAGACACTCAGGAGGTTCGAACACTGTCTCGTCCTTACTCGAACATAGTGATTCCCGACCACGAGCGCATTCTCAAATTCAAAATCAGCAAAGCCAGTTTCAACGAGATCGAGAACGTCACTATTCTGCAGTGTTGGAGATTGTACATGAGGAAAGGGCTACAGAGGGAGAAGAGGCACAACGTTCTAAGCAAAACGATGGCAGAAATTAGAGGCGTTTCAGAGAACTGCCGATCATTTACTTACATCCTATACACTTGTGGATATGGTGCACGATCCAGATCATCCAACCCGATAATATACAAATTCACGATTGTCTCCTTGAGAACTGGTTGTTATTGCTTTCCAGATTCTTCACCTCAATCGGCAAGAAAAACTTTGTCCACTTATATACTGGTGTTACAATCCAATAAGAAGTCATCCCACACTGGATCAAGGCATATATCTATTGCAAGAAAGCGAATAAGGTGGATTATCAATGGGTGTGGGCGACGACACTCAACCGCGATGATAGCAAATTGAAACCTGGTACAAGGGATATTTCAGAAATCGAAAAGGAAAGGTTAATGCAGGAAGAATTGAAGCCTATTTTGCATACAGTCGAGATCTTCAGGGATGCTCCACGTCAAGACAGCTTGGAGGCATTTGGAGCTCCGCTGCCAAATGATCTGGAAGCATATGGTGAGTTGCTTTTAAATCATCTTCTAATTATTAACTGAAGAGAATACAGCAAGACACCATATGGCTATACTTGCTTCATTGATTGAATCCGCTGAAGTTCTCCCTCCTCCTGAAGTGGATAGTATATCGAGATCTTGATTCTTTTCATTTGTTCGCCAATTTGGAGACGGTGTAGAATGCGGCACTCGATTCTTCTCGGATCTTCCGGTTATACACCCTGATTGATTCATTCATTCCCAAGGCATATTGTTTCAACTTGCTGTTGTTGTTGTTGTTGTTGTTGTTGTTGTTGTTGTTGTTGTTGTTATTGTTGTTGTTGTTGCAGTTGATGTGCTTGCGCCATGTAGTGTTGAGCCCATTCTAAGCTAGCGTTTGATAAGTTGCCGCCACCCATTCCAGCAAAAATCATAGGAATCATATATAGAGGGATTCCTCTCGCCAAAGAAGTTCTTAGTATATCTTGCTCGATCTTCCTTTGCTTCAACCTAAGTGCTTCTTGTCTTGTCTTCTCCTCCTGCTTTCGTTTGTCCTCTTCAGCCTTTGCTTGGAGCCAATTCCTCATCGACTCTTCTGCACCTTGCCATTGCTGAGGTAAAGCTGGTAATTGTAATGAACTCGTTGGCTGATTCAATGATGCTGGGACTACTTGTTGTGGTGGTTGTAGTAATGTCATAGGAGGTAATCCACGATGGGAAGTCGATATATTTGCTGATTTTGTAAGTACTAAAGGAGGAAGAGACTGCGATATTGCTGGTATAAAGGAAATTGAAAAGCTAGTAGTTGGCATTGCTGGGGGGAAACAAGAGCTAGCTGGTGGTGTTGGTGATGAATAGTTATAGAAATATTTGTACTGTGATGGATTGGCTGTTTAATCGTGAGTAATATGTCGGGATAGAGGCATTCACAGAAGTCAAAAAAGGGAAGCAAAAATATGTATGGAAAAAAAGCATCTTTGAAGTGATAATAGCGAGGTGCAAATAAGCAGATGCTAGCAAATGGACCAGTTGAATATTTATATAGAATCAGAACTATCCTCATAGTTTTCACCTATATTTTTCCAGTTTGTATAAGGTAATTGAATGTCTGGGTTAAACTGTGTATATCGGATAACTTTAGGTGAATTCAGTATTTGGGGTGGTAGTAATATATGGGATTGTAAAGCTCAATCCGGGTTTGCGAATCACAGGGCTACAAGTAATGACTCTAGATCAGAAGTTGACAAAAAGGCTACTCGATTGTAGGAACAATCTTCAGGGAAAAGTTGGTGTATATACAAAAGTTGTGTGCTTGTCAAAAAGAAGTACAATATCAACTAATTGTAAAGTCTGAAAATGAAGGAGCAAGTACTAAAGAGTGATTCTACTAAATGCTCGGTACAGACAATGATAACAAACCTTGAAATAAACAAGATTGAATCAGGATTGCTGTTGAGCTGGAGATTGTTTGTATAATGCGGAATAAAAAGTGAGCAAGGGTAAGTCGAGGTCCGATATTACAAACAGCGAAGATAGTGGAGCAAATGGGAATCTCCCTTTTTGAGTTTACTGTTTTGACTTTAAATGTCTGCAAAGGTATCAACAATATCTTGAATAATGTAAGTTCATCTTCTTATAATACGAATGCAGCAAATTCTTGTCCGAAATAGTAGTAGCAAACTACAAAGATGTATATGTGAGAGGAAGATATATATATTGCTAGTTCATCAAGGGTATACAGGTTGATGATCTGCTAGGTTCTGAATCCCGAAGCCTGGAGCTAAGATTGAGGTAGAGATAAAGTAACGAAGTGTTTTTTATGGGTTAGGTAGGTTGTTTATAGGGCTACAAAGAAGCAGTCGGATACATCAATGGAAGCTTATACCTGTTAAGGCTAGAGTCCTAAATGGTCAGAGCCCATTCTAGTGCTCGAGGGGATCTGTTCCTGATAAGGGAATCGAGTAGTCATAGCATTACGGATGTATTTAAGCTGGAGATTAGCAAAAACGAAATTCCTCACATGTTATAAAATTAGAGTGGCCATCTATTTAGTACAGTATATATACGGATAGGCTGTGTGTTCATTGCTTAAAGAAGGGGCTTCTCGAAGCGCGATCACCTATCGCAAGGATTGCAGGGGTAGTAGTAGTAGTAGTAGTATTATTTTACATCAGGAGAGCAGCTTAGGGCTGCCCTCAGAACCTCCCTAGGGGTATGCAGATGTTCTAAGCTATGGTTTTACGATACATGAAATGAGAGTGCCTTAAAAAGAAAAGTGAAAGCCTTTATGACTATTCCTGGTAATCATATGTTACCTTCCAATTTGTATATTCTCTCCTCCACCGGTTGAGGTATTCCTACTATCTTGCCTGATGTAGGCGGGTATACCCTTTATTATAGGCTTACCATTGCTTACGCTGAGCAGATTGGTAGGCTGCTTTTTGGTATAACAATTTGAATGTTTATTATACTCCAGGAAGCGTTCTCAGATGTGCTTTCGCATGTCTTGTTAATGTTCAATCAGGTTTTTTATACCTGTTGATATTGTTGTTTCTCTGTATACACTCTACAGAGAGAGTTAGTAATTTCGTTTGTGTTGTACATTGCGAGTCGGTTCTGGTAGTAGATGTGTATTGTCGCAGTGTTTAGGTTGTTTGTTTGTAGAGTGTGGGCTTGCGGTTCTTTACCTTGGGCATATGTTTTCGTAGAATTTTGTCAGCTTTAGGAGCTTGGCAAATTCCTTGGGGTTGTTCAGGACTTTGTGTAGATAATGGATGCCTTCCGTGTTTGTTGCTGATGGTGTAGGGGGCTTGTTCAGCTATTGTTCAAAAATGCCTCTTGCCTTCCGGTAGTAAACCAGATGTACTAGGGTTTTGAGTCTTCTGCAGAAACATTCCGTATCTCCTGTATATTTGAATTTCCTGTGATATCATCCGAAGTCTCTATGGGAGGTTTTGATAGCTATCAGCCTTTGTAGAACTACTCTCGGAAGTAGGAGTTCGGGCAATGGTTTGATTTTGTACATCAGGTCCCACTGTTTGTACTACAGTAAGAAAGTAGGCTTACAGGAGTTCCACTATTGTTGGTGGGTATTTTCTCTGAGATTGTATGCTATCGATCGAACCCCGCTGTAAATGGATTGCAAAGCTGGTCCAGTATCCCATCAGGCTTTCTTGACTCCAAGGTCTGCGAGGTGATCCGCTGTCTCGTTTCCTTCAATGTTTTCATGTCCCAGTGACCACTTGACCTGAATATCGTGTTCCTCTATAGTCTTGTGGCAATTGTTGAAAGCCTATTGTGATGACATAGAGGTATTAGCTCGCATACACCAAATAACTGAGACGCTATCGATACACATCCAGATTTTCTGGTTTGTGTATCTGGCATCTTTGAAAGTATGTTCAAGGCTTATCCATACCCTAATTGCTTCCGCGTCAAAGACGTGGGATTGGGTATTGATGAAGCCTGAGCCTGCTAATATCTGGTTCTTGCCTAGGTATATAACATATCCATAGCTTACTATGTGCTTTTCTTGTACATAGTTTTCCGATCTATTTGAGAAGATGATAATGTCCGTGGCTGGTAGATTTTCCCACCAGGTTCCGAAGGCTTTTGCTGTTGTTTTCTTGTCAACTTCTTCTGTTAAATCTACTCTACACCCAGGTATATACCTAGGTGGCTCGAGTGTAGACCTCGGGATTGGGGGTACAAGGAGACCAAGTCTTTGGATCTTGGTTTTTGCTTTTTATCTTGTGCCCAACCCTCGTCCTTTAACAATCATGGGGGGTTCGATTCTTTTTGTAAGCGGGTGGGTCTTATCTACATTTTGTAGATGTAAGGCAAACCTTAGTTTAGCCTTTTCAAAAGCTATCATAGCTGAGGGGAATCCTGCTTCGTGGTAGAGGACTATCACCGGTGTAGTTTTCCAGGCTGATATGACTCCTTGTATTGCTGTTGTAAGGACTTTCTCGATTTGTATCACATATCAGTTTAGGCAGGCATTAACCTACATTTGTATTTGCCCGGACCTGGATTTTCATATAGCTTTGAATCTTCCTCTATATCAGGCCTCTGTTTTATATAGAAATAAGGGTAATACACATGTTATCACTGCCTTACACATCGAGTGTACTGGGAGACTTTGCACAACCTTAGCTAGGCCTTGTATATGCTTTGCCACTGCCCTGGCTTTACTTGTGTGTTTTATAACATGTCTTCGAAAGTTCATCTTTCGATCGAACCACACTCCCAGTTATTTCAATGCTGGACAGGTATTTGTTTCTGTAGCCACTATCGGGTGAATCATGAGTTTTTCGTTCACTCTGATGGTTGGTGCTGTGTTGCCATTTCTTGCAGAGATATGTATCATTTCCAATTTCTCTGGAGCGAAGGCGATGTGGTTGTTCGTTCCCCATTCTATAACATCTTGGACGTCTTTAGCAAAGAATCTAATGTTTTCTTCCAGTGTTTTGGATACTCTGTATAGGCATATATCGTCCGCATACCCGAATCTGAGGGTGGTGTTTCCTGACAATAGTTCTGCTAGGTACAGTATATAGAAGACTGGGGAGAGGGGGGAGCCTTGTGGGGTTCCGCAGGCCACTAGGTGTTCCTTGGTTGTGGCTTGTTCAAGCCTAACTCTGACTTTCCTTTTTGTTAGAAAGGAATCAACTAGAAGAAGAAGGTTTTTGGGCCAGCCTTGTTCCATCATCCTGATTAGGAGTTGCCTTTTGAGCAGTGCGTCGAATGCCCCTTGTATGTCCATGGTGACTATGGTTACTTCTTTTCCTGCTGACAGTACCATTTCTATATTGTGTATGAAGGATACTACTAAGTCTATTACAGAGTGTTTGGGTAGGGCCCCACCGTATTGAAGACTGATAATACCGTATTTTAGAGCCGTTCAGTCTATGCGTTTGGCAATTATTTTTTTCAGACCTTTTTCTACGCAAGAAAGTAGAGCTATGGGTTTCTATGATCTTGCGGATGTTATATCTCTTTTGCCGGTTTTGGGCAGCATAGCTACTTCAGCTAACTTCCAGGTTTTCGGGAAATAGCTATGTTCAAGGCACTTTTGGAAGAGTCGTTTTAATGAATCCTTGAGGTGTTCCCGGTAGGCTTTGAGGAGCCTAACCGTGACTCGGTTAGTCCCTAGTGATGTGCTGGATACCCCGATGACACTTGCTTTGATTTCTTCCATTGTAATATAAAAGTTCCAGAGTAGTAATCTGTTTCTTTCCCACTAATCTCCCAGTGGATCGTACTCCAGATCGTTTTCTGTGCTGAACCGGTCCAAGATCTCTATTCTGAGTATTTCGGCTTTTTCTATCGAGTTCTCTATTACTACTCCATTGGAAATGATTGGGAGACTCTTAAGGTTCGGGACTAGTTTATACCAGCCTACTATCTTGTATAGATCTTTGTCGTTGAAGATGTTGTCTATTACATACCTTCAATAGTTGCATTTGACTGTTTTGACTGCCGTTTTGAATTCTCTTATTGCTATGGTAAAGGCTTGTCCTGATATGGTTTGTCTGCGCAGATGTTCAGTGTAAGCTCTTTTGCACTCTGGTATCCACCAGGGTGCTGCTTTGCCTTTTCCTCTGTCCTTGATCCCCGCTGCTTCAATTGCTCTCGTGATTACTTGAGTAAGTTGTTCCGCAAAAAGATCTATTCTCTGTGAAGAATCTAGAGAATCACTTGGGGGCATATATACCACTCCATTGGCTACTAGTCCTGCCAGTTTCGGTAGTTCCATTTCTGGGACACGGATGTTGTGCTGGTCAAAGGGTTTGAATCCTTTGCCTGGGATGGTTGTTATTAGGGTAGAGTGGTCCGAACCACTGTATAGATCGTGTCGTATTTTGGTTTCCGCGAATGGTATGTTGGAAAAGGTAAGATCGAGTACATTTCCGCCCAAGTAGATAGATGCTCCTTGTTCTCCAATATAGTCCAGTTCGGTTAGTTCCGCCCAAGCTGCTAGTTCGTGTTCTTCATTGATACTTTCCGCTTCAGGTTGCCATATTTCATATCTGGTATTGAAGTCGCCTCCAATAAAACATCCTGGGGGTGGTTGTAGTCCAGTAACGTATATTAGCATCTGCTCTGTTCGAGGTACACAGTATATATTTAGTATAGGATGTCCGTTTACATCTATCCAGAGTATATCGCGGCTTTTGATCAGCCATCTTTGTTGAGTTCGCAGTTTTGCGCCTTTTCTGACGTACATCAATACTCGGGGTCGCTCTGCCTCTCTTTGTTCAAGGGATGTTCCTGTCCATAAGTCCACTAGCGCATATAAGATCCATCCGGGGTGTGTTTTGGTTTTTGTGAGTGGGAACATAAAGGGTTCCTGCACACATAGGACATCTGTTTTGTCTTCAAATGCTATTTGTAGTAAGGTATCGTAGACCTCTGGTATTCTGCCTATGTTCGTCTAGCAGACCGTTAGGTTCTGTATTCTAGGCTGCTGGTGACTACGCACATCACCTTGATGCGTCGAGTATCTACTTATATGCATCAGGTTGGGGGTCCTCCCCCATTTCGATGTCCTGCTGGCTACCAGCTAGGGCTTCCTCATTGAGTCTTGTTTTCAATGAAGGTTTCCGATTCGATCGGCTTATCGCTGCCGTGCCTCTTCTGATCTATGTCGTCATTAGACTATCCCCAATTCTTTTGTAGGTAGTGATCTGTCCTTCCTGGCGTTTAGCTACTGGGGTAGGTGTGGGTGTGGTTGTGGTTGTGTCCGGGACAGGCCCTTCCTTGGGGTTGTCCTTGGACTTCTAATTAGCGAGCATTACCACTTTCATAGTCAAAGCCGGTTTTCATATAGCCTTAAGTTGTAGCTTAGTAGGTACTGTGACCTTGCCATCCACTACCTTAGGTATCGCTGGACAATTCTAGTGTCCTGCCGCGAAGGGTCCAAAGCAGTTAACATATCGTGCTTTTGCTGTGCAGTTGAGTCCTTACAGGCTCTCATATGCATCTTTTCGTACACCACAGTTTGCACAGCAGATAAGCCTGGTACATCTTGCTGAGTTGCACCAACTCTGGCAGCTGATATCGTATCGGGTTATCGTAGGTTTTGCCTTGATTTCTTGTGCTAGTTCGCTAGCATTAAAAAGCCTGAAACTGCGGATTGGTTCTAGGAAGGATATTATCCACATGATTGTGCTGTTGTAGGGGTTGGCCCTGTGATGTAAGGGTTTGCAGCTGACTAGGGTTTGACCCATCTATACCTGAACCTCCACTTCCACGTGATTCGCCGTGTCAGCTGGGAGTCCTGCTATCGTACAGATCGATACTGGGACCCCAGAGACTGCATAATTGAACCAAGTTACCGATTGGTGCACTTGCATGCCTCGGCTGATTCTGAGGATGATCTCCTTGTTCTCCTGTGTGAGGAGTAGTTCTTGGGTAGCTGGGTTCTTTGGTGTGATAACCTATCCTGTCTTGGTGACAGATATAGTAAGGACATCTACCAGTGTTAGGCCCGTGATTGCTTTAACGAAAACGTTCCTTAGCGCATATGGAACTGGCTTGTTGATCTGGGCTACAGGACTAATAGCTATTAGTAGCCTGTAGTCCATACTCCAGGCAGTTCATATCGCCTGTTGTTTGGCATGCGCGTTGTTGTATAAGGCCTTTGATAGAGCTTCTTGAAATATGGGTGGGTCCTCTCAGCCCGCTCTGTTCTGACTTGTTTTGAGGGTCTTGAGGATCCCCGCGTAGGTTTTGGTAATGGTTTGTATTTTCAAAGAAGCCACGTTTCTTGTTACCGGTAGTATATACGATGAGTTCGATGCTTAATCAGATCTATTGTTGATAAAGAGTATAAGGATTTCAACAACTCTAGTGCTTAGTTTCCTGGTAGCTGTTTGTTCGTCCCCTGCGGCAAAGAAATTGATATATCTGTCAATTGCCTCTACCAGGCCAGTCATAACCTTTCGCTGAATTCTTTCAGCATATTCATACTCAGCGAGTTTGGTCTTGAAGGTTTCCATTGCCGGACTGGTATTGTTGTTGTTCGCTTTGTTTCCCAGTTTAAGGATTGGTGATACCTCATTGGTAAAGATACACTGCCTTCTTTTAGAGCGATTTCTTAGGTTGGAGAATGTTTCTGGATCCTGTGGATTGATGAAATCCGCGTTTTCCAGGTCGACGACCTCGGGCGGTACTGTGTGAGACGCCATTTTGTCTCGTGTAGAGTGGTATGTATTGTGTGTATTGTTGTGACTCCGTAGAGCTTGAATTCAGACCGAATTTCAACTTCTGGCGACCAGAAATTTTTCTTCGGAATATTGTGTTTGGGTGGATTGCAGGGGTAAACCCAACGTTTGGAGGATCAAGGGTTGTGGGAGATGCATGGCTTCTCTCACCCTTATCCACTGGAGCGCACAACCATATCCGGGATAAAGGTTCTTCATAAAGTACCTTCTACCTATTAACATTGTAGATAACTTGGCTCGCTTGGTAAACCAACCAGTTTCTTTCTTCTCATCCGCCCATAACATACCTCTTACTTCCTTTACAAATCTGTGGTTTCACCTTCGGTTACTGTTGCTAGTTTTCAGAAAGTGAGGGTGTTGACTACCTAGTAGATACCTGCACCCGTTCCAGCATAGCAAGGATACACGAGATATAACTTGAACAACACTCACAAGCTTGTAAAGATATATCTATTACTGCACTACACTGATCATCCTATGCCTGTATATCAAGTCTATTAGATAAAGAATTCATCAACGAACCCCTACATTCCAATTTACTCACATTCCGTTATCAAATCATTGAATCAAAAATCACAGGTTTACATCTCCATCTTATCCCATAATACCGATCTCTCTTTCTTATCTAATAGCAACCCTCCTCTTTATAACAAAGTCATTCTTATATCCAAATCTTTTTAAACTCTGTCCTACTCTTGGCTCATGGAAAATTCTATTAAGACAGACTATGTGGCAGATATTGTCAACCACAATATTTCCCAAAAACTTCGATTCACATCTACAGCAATCAACATTGTCAAGCTCTACTTGAAACACTACAACAACTCGAGAACCCCTCATCTGACTACCTATCTACATCCATGGTTACAATTCATTACCTTCCCTAAATCAGCACCTGTATCACTACCATTACGTTACATAGCTTCTATCTTGATACCATCAACACACGATACTGACAATCTGCTCTCTCCATGCTACATATGTAGTATAAGCCAATAGACAGAAGAGAGTTATCTATTCCGTCACATACATTGGGATAAATAGTTTGGATTGTCAAAGCTAACATTCTAACTGTTAGTTTCCAGCACATTCAATCTTTCATATACATATAGTCTGACCTCTATTTCAATACATTAAGCAAATGGGAATACTGTGTGGACAGCTGCACCAAGAAAATTCCCAAAGGCTTTAACTGTCACACCGAAGATCCCAACATTTCTCTCCAATTCCTTTCCTGATACTGTGTTTTCCATTTCGATTTATCAAAAGTTCCGAATTGATTATTGATCTTCTTTTCAACACTTCTCAACAACTCCCAATAGCTCAACCGAAACTTCAAATCGTATTGAAGGTGTTGACAGGATGATTGAACACACTTATTGCAGATAGAAAGAATCGCATTCGTGGGTGGATAGACAAGTGTAGAAAAGGATGAGTGCCTTTTAACTGCATTGAAAATTTTATGGCCCAATTCCTTGTCGAAGTCCCATATGAGAACAACATCCATATTAGATGAACCGTTATATTGCTCAAAGAAATCAACAAGAAAAAAATCAAATTCTTCTGCATTTGTTCCTTGTTTCTCATGGATTTCGAGAGCGAACTTCTCGCTACAATAGGAATTTGGTTTAGAGAAATTTTCGATGATAATGCGGGATGGGTTGTTCATCAAGGGTTATACCCCAAGTATAAAATAATCTGTAAAAGAACTGAAGCTAATTGGTAAGGAAATCGGTCCATTTTGAAGTATAGGGAGTGATGAGAGTAATCTGAGTAAAAACAATCTGATACAGGTAACCATTGTATAGATAGACAAGAAACCTTGAAATTGGAGGGATTTCTAAAAGACAAAACTTGAAGTGTATAAAGATAAATAAGCTTGAGGATTAAAGAAGGTCTTCTCTTATAAATACTTTTCAAATAACTGATTTCTATTATAACTACTTCTGAGATCATAAAACCAACTCTATTGCCAACTGATCATGATTGGAAACTCACAAATCATTATCAAGGCTAATAGCACAAAAGGTTCAGCATTCTTACTTGGATTAGATCTGCATTAGGCATATTTCAATGTTCTTCCATCTTAGTGATCATTTATATTCATAGTATACTACTATAGAATTCCAACGGTAAGATCGGAAGTGGTTTATATTTAAATATATGGTTCTGCACTTTCTGGCGGTACAAATGACTATAATAGGGTTACTGAATATGCCACTATAATACGAACTGCAATGTAGATATGATTTTTAGAAGAGAGTAACTTTAATCCTGGTTGGCATGAGGAAGAGTGGAATGAGGAGAAATTTCGTTTAAGACAATGAGACAAATTTGTTTCGCCAACCTGGTTAGCATGGATTAAATTTACTGAGTAACTTTAATCCTGGTTGGCATGAGCAAGAGTGGAATGAGGAGAAAACTCGTTTAAGACAATGAAACAAATTTGTTTTGCCAACCTGGTTGATATGGATTAAAGTTACTAAGTAAGTTTAATCCTGGTTGGCAAAAGTTGCTTAGAGTGTTGGTCATTCCTTGACACCACAAGCCGACATTTTCCATTTCTATGATGGCTCGAAAACGAGGACCGTCAATGCAATAAGATTGACAGTCCTACTTAGACGGCCTATGAAAATCAACCCAGGTCAATATATGTATCTGTTTCTCTCGGATATGGGTGTACGCCGACAGTTCCAAGCGCACCCATTCGTGATTGCATGGTAGGACGATTCCTTGAAAGCTACCAAGGTTTCTTTCTTGATCGAGCCCAGCAATAGCATAACTTCAAAACTCATTGGACGGGGCTCGCTCTGTAGTGTTGTGATGGACGGGCCTTATGGAAAAGATTTGCGATTGGATAGTTTTCGTAATATAGACTCTGATTTACCATCTTTTGTATTTAAGAATCCAAATCCTGAAAACAGAGTTCGATCATTCTCCAGGGTGCGAGTCAGCTTTGATCCACAGTTGGGTACCCTTTACCTACAATCAGATATCCTCTACATTGAGTTGAGGAAACGAGAATTGGTAAACAGGCATTTGTACCTATACCTGGGCGTTTTTTTGTCACGAGCTGAAAAAATCAGATCATTTGTATATACATAGGGTAATTTTTGTTTTGCCGCCCTCGCTCGCAAGGATTTATTTGGTTGACAGCAAAACAAAGAGGTGAGACAAAATTAGCCTATATACCACTGTATTACATAGAGATAATAGATAATACGATTAACCAATAAAAGCTGCTAAAACTATACCAATGGTTTCTCAAAAATGTTAATGATTGGATGATGTATTAATATTGTTCTATATGATTCTTTGTACACGATCTATTAGTCCAAATCTTGATCATATCATTATCTTTTTCTCAACCACTTGTTTTCTATAAATCTGTCAAAAAGTTACTGAGTAACTTTGATACCCTTTGATCTCCAACAAATTATTCTTACTCGTTCGAGATTTGTTATCATTGATCTCTTTACCTTTATTTTTATTTTTAAGATGGGTTCTAATTATAGTAGTGAGGTATGTACTGGATTCAAATATATCGATTCTTTAAATTGATCAAATATACTCCAGAAATACGGAATGTCTGAAGCCATCGCCACTAAGCTCGAGGAGCTGGGAAATCTTTATTGCGATACAGGTGATACAGTGGGTTGATTGCCCTGACTTTGAGAGTTGTCAGCTGATTCTTGTTAAATTCAGGAAGTCGGTCTTTTACTGAAAGAACTCGCTCGTTCTCCAGATCGCGCTCGTTCCCTCCGTAGCGCTCTCCTTGAAAATACTTCTCTTTATACAACCAATAAGCATCTCGAAAATAGCGTTGAGAGTTCCTCACACAATCCCTCTCAGCAATTATTAGAATCCATAATTTCCACAGATAATAAACAGCTATCGAAGCATCAAATAGACAGAATTTTGGATATCACTCGGCTATGGGATCGGGATCCGCAAGATATCTCCTATCTCAAGGTGATGATATCCAAATGGTCTACTGAACCTTCTTCCTTTTATGGACAGTTGATATATGAACATAAACCAGATCAGATTAGCCTTCTCAAACTTTGCATTGAACAATATAAACAAATTGAGGATGAGGCAAAGGTTAATTCAATTCGAAGAAGAGTTATTCTAGTTATCATCTTCGAGGCTGTCAAGAAAGAAAAACAAGAATTACTAAGAAAGTCCAAGATGAAGAAACGAATTCCCTCTACAGCGAATTATGCTCAACCACTTCGATCTCAAGCAATTGATGCCTTGGCACATCGTTTATGGGATTCACAAAAAGTATCACCAGAGGATTTTTCGCAAAAAAAAACAAGATTACTGCGAATGGCACGTTGTGGTGAAAAATGGAGCGTTATTAAACCTGCAGGACTCATATTAGGTTTAGAAGGTAATTCTCAATCGTAAGTTTGAACTTCCTAGCATCTGTAAATGAGTTACTAAATTCGATATATAGTTTTGAACAGAAAAAATGGTCAATGTTGGAGATTCAAGCGATTAATGAGCTACTTTGCACCTTCAAAATATATTCGCTCCTACCCACCTTAGAAGCCGCCTTTCAAACCATCAAAGCACAGTGTTCACCTACTATTACAGCAACTGAACATGAGACTGTTCGATATCAATCTCCCGGGAATTTTCCGGAACAATCAGTACAACAGAACGACCACTACCCTCGATGGGACGCTATACCACCACTACCCAACCCGCACCCATCCACCACTGGTCGCGAACCTGCCATCAATACTAATCCTGCCAACTTCAATAGCAACCCTATTTCGATAGATGCATTATTGAATCCAGTAGATTATATTGCCGGGTCTACACAGAGTCGGCAGTTGGCGATTGCCAGAAACTTACCAATTCAAATCACCAATGGAGCGGTACTCAGTGGTTATGGACAGGATTCTACCGCTGGTGAACATGCTGAATTTGGAAGCAGCAGAGGGAAAAAAAGAGGTTTAGAGTCACAAACCGAAGCGCGGGACTCACCTAGCAAACAAAGGCGCATCCATTCATTTTCAGGTCTCGATTCATCCCTATCCCAGTCGTCAAATACGAGAAGCGCTTACCAGACTGAGGTCATCGGGACGAATATAGCAATAATGGCCGAGGTCTGCAAGCTAGAGAGTCCTCTTGGAGTTCAACTTTTCAAAGGTATGGATGCAACCTATATCAGAGATCTAGAGAAGCAGACGCGATGTTGGAAATTTACCGATGCTGTGCGTTTGTATCTTCCATCTCCCGAAGTGAAGGATTATAAGTTAGAGGTCTGGATATGTCCATCGATCGGGAAAGTTATTTCGCAAGCGAAAGAATCGGCAAAGGACTTGAGGGATGTACTTGATGAATATCTCTTTGATGCTGTGAACACTAGCGATTGGAAGAAGGAACAAGAAAGGAACGGATTACAAGGTTTTGCCAATGTTGTTACTGTGTCCTTCCCCAAAGGAGATGGTAGTGATTGCAAGGTTGAGATAATATTGAGTGCTGAAAAGGGGTCAGAGTTTTATGAAAATGTATTTCCTATTTTTGATTGAAATCTATCAATAGGTAATAGTTTTCACCAATTTGAAATCCACATTTTTCACCTTGACGCTCCATCCTGGATGAACAATTACATTCTCCTCATTTGAATCTGCCTTAAGTTTTCTTATACCCAAAATTACGTGGCCATCTCCTTTCTTCCATGACATATATCTCTCATAATTAACCGCTTCAAAAGTATAGTCGTCGAGGAATTCGTAATCGCCATCGGTGGTCTGTTCAGCCTATATTTTATTCATTAGAATTGGTATAATCATAGGGAATATAGGTAAAATCGACCTCACCTCAGGCATAGTAATAGACCAAATTTCAAGAATCTTCTGTTCTATCAATAGTGGCCGAGATGTAACAATGAATGCACACCACCCTATGCACTCCTTCTAAAGCGTGGGTAGATAAGGAAGATTGCGGTCGATTTTTGGCGCTTTTCTTGAACTTTGAAGGCTGGCTGGCTGGAAGTGAGATTGTTCGATTTGATTGTTGGCTTGAGGTCGGGATGAATATTCGATATGCAGAGAAGGAATACTATATTGTCAAGATGTGAATAAAGGTAAAGATTTGGTGGGGTTAGGCTGAGTTTAGGCTGAGTTTAGCAGAGTTAGTTGTTATGCTCACGCGATTTACTCAATCGTATAATAGTGACCAAAAAGACCGCTAGTGCAATTAAGCTGGAATGTCTTAGAACACGATCATTTTTTTAATCTGAGCTCAAACCAATCTCATGTTGGGTACACACTCTTTAATTATACATCTTCTTGGTGTGGTGAAATTTTGATTCATCTTTTACAGCCTGCAGGTCGAAAACCATCGGAGCCTGAAAACCCCTACATCTGCCCTATACAGATGCCACACACTAAAATTTCAGCCACTCCTGCTGTCAAGCGATATAAAACACGATATAGGACGCTACGATTAACATCTTCACAAAGGCATTGTATAAAGCTACAACTTACATGTACTTGATCATCTTTAGCTCTTTAATCAATCTAGAAGGTATTTATCTATACTATCATATATTGTTCGATAATGTAGTAGTACTATTGCGAATGGTAAAATGAAGGCGCGATTATTTTGCTTATAACTTCCATCACCATTAATACAGTTTTGTCGAGAATACTAGACTGCTTTTATACAGATTATAATAAGGTATCTTACTTTTGAAATATAGAGCAATTGTTACATAAATGATGAAAAGTATAACGAACATTATAGTTCTGACGAGGCCTATCACCAACCTATACACTAAGATGCGCAATCAATTTGGAGTTTGTGTTGGTACAAGACATGACAATGTGTGTTGGGAGGGAGTAGATTTATTAGTTGCTTATACTACTTAATCGGAGCCTCAAAATCCTTACAATTAAGGTATTACTTATTTCAGCCACTTCTATTGTCAAGCCACATAAATCACATCACGACTCGAGGGGAAATACAGAGCTATAACTTATGCTTCGTTGTCTTCAGCTCTTTTATCAATTTAGGAGGGACTTGTTTGTGCTACCACATCTTATTAGGTGATATCGTGGAATCTGTGAGTGATAGAATGGAGGCAATATCAATTTTGCTTGATGTCCCTATTTGGCCTTGCCGGAGGCGGGGTAAATTATGACTTGCTTGCAGGCAGACTGGAAGATGTAATGGATGGCATAATGCAGTGCGATGATGAGATATCGTTTTTTGAGATATACTGGTTGCGGTACTATACCATAGGAAAACGGCTCTTAATCCCAAAAAGTTTCGCAATTGGCCTGTGTAGAAAGCAAAACTCTTCTTATCATTATTATTATATAAATGAACAATTTCTCCCTCATTCATACTCTTTTTTCCTTCAGCTTTAGAATCACAATCAATCTTTCATAGTTCTCTACCTATTTCGCCGGCATTATAACTGATTTGAACACTGAGATGTCCATCGCGACCGCAGTAACATCACCAATCTACTTTCCGATCCTCACAACACAGTATCCTACTTTGGTTCTACAGATCCTTAGTTCTCGAACTGAGCCTACTGTCATCACGAATGTTACACGTAAGCAGCGGCCAAGACTTCAACTTATGTTTCCAGCCGACTATACGCCCCCAACTGCGATATCTGGAGATCAACCATGTGATGGGTTACTTCTTCAGCTGAACCCTCAGGGCAACAACGGACGAGCAAAATGCACAGTTCGTGTCTCAAAACCAGCTACTTCATCAGCCCGCATCATTCAGTATACAATGAATTTTCAGTTCTATGGCACAATTCACGATCTGTTTAATGCTGCAAGGGATGTGTTTGGCGAGGGTAATCAGACGTTTAGATACCGTTTGTCTAATGGACGTTTGCATGGTGGAAGAGATTTCTGGTAAGCTATTCTATTCTATTCTATTCAGTATCTGTACTAATATGCAAACAAGGCTTCAAGTCCTGATCAAATGCTATCACCGACAATTGATCTATCCAACAAACACCGAAGGAGATCGCTACTTTTGGTCTCCATTTGAGTATGAATGGGCTCGTAGCGACGCTGTTAACCGCCGAGATATCAAAAAAGGCCAGCATCCCGATAAGGCAAGCTGACAAATGTCAGTAGTGACCGCAGAAGGGCAATTTGATATGTATTATGAGGCCTAAGGGAAATAATGTCACATGTCTGTAGAACATGAATAAGGGAAATCAGGTAATTTAGGTTATGTGAGATGTATTGGTTTCTGATTGAATTGACTTTGAGGCTTGAGTGGAAAGAAGTCACAGGCTAGGATAGGCTATGGTCGATCAGGTGACTTGTATTACAGTATAGAAGAACTTCTTTTTTTGTGGCTTTGAAGAATCGAATCAAATTCAGTGTTTCATCGTTAATAGTCTAGACTGCAATTTAATTTGTGAGACTTATTCGGCTTCCTCCATTGTTTGCTTTGTTATCACTCGGCTTCTTGCATTTTAATAAGATGCAGGCGCAACACAAGAATTACACAAGAATTACACAAGAATTATGTACCTCTTCATATGGGTATATGTAAGAGCCAGTCGTACCAGAACCAGAACCAGAGTCATCGTTTTTCATATAATTCGCAATACAAGGTTTCTCTGCTACTATACTTCTTTCTACTATAGCCAATAGAGCTGATCGATTAGCAAAAGCCGAAACTCTAGCTCGCTCACTTCATGATGAAGATGTTTTGATAGCCATCAATCAATTTCTCTAATCGAAATGGCGAAAACCATGTTTTTCTTTTCCAGATATCGATCCCATTTTGTGGTTCAAGTTTGCAAACATTCATGGATTTGAGCGTATAGAAATGGAAGCCCGAAATCAACAATACATTTTCGATGCAGTCGAGGCTTTCTACCAGAAGAGTTTCAAAGAACAGCAGCAATTGTTAGCAACAATATATAAAGACGAAAATGCAAAGCCGCCTAGGGTTCGAATACCCCGGCTTTTTCGTGTCATTCGCACGACGGGTTTCAAAGTACTTGTTATAGAATTTGTACCTGGCCAGACGCTGGACTGATTAATGCGCCAAGAGTACAACACTATAAATGAGTCATTTGATTGGTATCCAGGTCCGTACTATTGGATGTATGGTCGACGTTTTGGTTACGATCTTTCGGTTTTCGAAAGTTGTTTGCGGGATTATGCCTGTGCAGTCGGTCTGCTATTGTCACTGCCAGTTCCTAAGGACGCTGCTCCAGGTCCAGTAGGCGGTGGTCATTCCAACCACCCAATCTTCGAGATTTACAGCACTGAAGAGAATCGAGCACCAGTTACGTACGCATCGGTCGAGGAGCTCACGAAGCACATCAATGAGGTGAGATGAATATACTACGCGCTTTTTATATCTTCAAAAACTAATAGAAACTAGTTGCTTCTCCCGCGACTTACACCTGATGCTAAGCTTATCGATTTTTCTAACGAACCCTTATGCTATGTTATGAGCGATCTTAACAATGGCAATGTTATGTTTCATGATGGACAAATCTATTTGATCGATCATCTTGATGCTGGAATCATGCCTTTGTCTTTTATGACAATTGTTGCAGACCTTGGACGTAATGTGGATAAGCATCTTATCAAGCATCTAAAGCTTCCACAAGCCAATCATCAAGGGTTGACATACGTTCGAGGTGCTTTCTGGCCTCCATTAGACGATGAGGATGAGGACGATGAATAAGGGGGTAGAAACAAGGGAAGAAAAGGGAAGGATGGAAAGTCGTTTGGTTATCTTATTATGACTTATTCTTTTTCAGTCAAAGTTATGATGGTAGTTGGTAGGTTGAGGAATATTCATATGGAGAAGGGGATGAAAGAATGTTATTTCAGATAAAAATGTAGAAGTGCTTCATGCAAAAGTCGGTTGAGGAAAAGCAACATAATATATAGTGATCATTTCTTGAGTTTTGTAGAACATTGTACCTGGATCGCCGCCAGTGTCCGGTGTGGAAGGGCATGATGTATCTCCTCCTAGGTGCAACCGTCCTTTTCATCCTAAGTATTGTTTTATGTTCTTTCGGTTTCCATGGAACGCGTTTTGTCTTAGCTCGTAATCTTGCTGTATCCTGGAATCTATAACGTCGCGAGGATTTGAGGCCTCTGCAGGTGTCGTCTGTCTAGAAGCAATAATTATTCCCTGTAGATGCAGACTAAGATTGTCAATCCTACGCTCTCCTTCTGGAATACGCCTATTTGCAACCATCGCAAACACTTCCCTTCACATCATAATGTACCGATTACAGCGGTATTCCTTGATCGTCGGCAGCACTGCGAATGACCGTTCCAGATTCCCTCGTCATGCAAGTCGACTTGCACCGGAGAACCTCTCTTTGTAGAAATGAGATTGTGTGATGGCCGTGGATTCACTCTGGCGGCCATGCACTTTCCTGTGAGAAACAGGATATTGGGTTGATAATCCTTCCAAGCTGAACCGGACCCGGGGAATATTGAAATCCGCGGCTCCCGTCGGGTACAGCGTGGGAAAGGCTATGGCGAAGATGCGTTCATTTCCGGCCACTTCATCGATGGGTGTCTGTCGAATGGAGGGCGCGGGGAGGCCAGAAGGGAGAGCATCCCGGCCCGCAATCCCCGCCAGGATTTGATCCACTTCCGTAGTAGTGACACCGAGGTTCGGTACCATGGACTGGGTGTTTGGAGGCGGAAGCTCGTCTGGCATCGGGTTGTTTTCCCTCTCATCCTTGGGCGGGGGGTCATTAACTACAGTTGGAAACTATGACGAGACATCGCCGTCGACTGGTAAGGCCTGAATCCGGGCCGTATAGATCTCCATTCAGCAGTAGTCCGGATGGTGGGCCTTGAGGAAAGACAGCCATTGCATCACAGGTTCCCGACGGACTGGAAAATCGGAGCGGAACTGGTTGCGGTACCTCTCGTCAGACTGCAACACACCCTCTGAGGGTCGTAATAAGAGATATCAGGTTCAACGGGGAGCGTAGGGTGTATATTGATTGTTTTCACAGTATCCTGAATGAAACTGACACAACAGCCGGAATTACGGTATTGGTGAACATGACACCGGTGTATCAATATCCGTATACGAAATCGAGCAATAATCATCTTTTCTACTTGTATTAGATCAGGTAAATGGATCGGAACCTCTTCTGAATCCATGTTATTTTCAACAGATATTAGATATGGGATTTGTCTTCCCTTATCTCTTAAGAAGTAGGTATGGCACACGCCCTGCTTTAAATCCATAAACCACCGCTCTTGACACCGACTACACGTCTCCATATGTATATAGCTCATCTGAGTATTGAAATCTTGTATCCATTGTGTGAGAGGCCAAACCTCGAATAGCTCAAAGGTATGGTTCAAGAAAATCAATTAAGAAGTGCGTGAGGTTCTCTATGTACAAGATCGGTCTCTCTTATATATATCAACAACAACGTTGTGGAATCTTCTCGAAGTAACGTATCGAAAGGAAAAGAATCCCATAGAAATGAAGTTCTCCGTAAGGGCCAAGCCCGAGCCTTCTAGAGGGTTATAACCTCCACACATTGCTATTGAGTCGGAAGAAATCCTGGGGGCGAGGATGGAGGGGTGGATGGAGGATGAGTTATAGTTGCCACCAGGTATCAGTAGGTGAACGAATAGCCCCGGCGTGCCGGGGAATAGACGGCGGTAGGTATAGGTATAGGTACAAATGTCTGTTTACCAATTCTTATTTCCTCAACTCGATGTAGAGGATATCTGATTGTGGGTAAAGGGTACCCAACTGTGGATCAAAGCTGACTCGCACTCTGGAGAATGATCAAACTCTGTTTTCAGGATTTGGATTCTTAAATACAAAAGATGGTAAATCAGAGTCTATATTACGAAAATGAGAATGTCCTGTTTCTGTTTGCAGGAACAATTTACGATAATCCGTTTTAAATCAGTGACGTTCGGGGAAACTGAAAATCGTAGACCCGAGTTACAAACAAAATATTGCGCACAAGGATTAGTGGTAAAAGACCACGCTTTGTGGGATTTCTTTTTTGCTTGTCAACGCCGCCTCAAAAACGGTGGTTCGAATTCTGTAAATCGTTTCGTATTTCACTGATTTCATTTTACTCGGTCCCGAAGACTATATACTGTTGTGGTTAACTTTTTGCGACACAGTTTATGCCGGGGTGGGAATTCGGTAACCCTTTTCGAAATCCTCAGAACAGGGAACGGGCATTCGTACCCACAACTAATTGACCAACTTCAGCAAAAACCATATTGGAATTTGGTATACTGTACTCTGATTACTGTAAGTATATAATATGTTTTCTCTCTTTTTCTTTTTTACAATGTCTATCATCATTCTATCATCATATTTCAACATCGAATTGATATTCTCAATCAACTTCCCTTCTTTTACACCTCAACATTCATCTCGAAAATGGCACAAAGTCTGAGACTTGAAGAACTGCTTGCAGGCCTTGAAAATGAGAATTACACAAAGGAACCGTTATCTAATGTCGCTCCAACGTTACGTGGTTATAATATGATTTGGAAGTTATGGGAGAAGTGAGTTATGATGTTGAGCTTCTTCAATATTAGCGTGCTAACACTTCTTCATCAAGCTATATTACACGACTTGGTGATATTAGCTCGAAACCAATTTTGAGGGTTATCAAAGGATTTTTTACTATGCTTGCAAGGGAGCGTACTGGCTTGCTCGGTGACCGTCTTTCTGTCAAGACATTGATTCAGTATGCAATCCGATTTAAATCTGTGTATGAGCGAAAGCATAATGAAGATCTAGAATCGATGGATGAGCTTCGCAATGTAAGTCTATTTAATACTAATTTTCTTATCAATGTTTTGTTGACATTTGTTAGTTTATAAAAACAACTCTTGCAAAGAGTCTTGGTCTGAGTACGAAAACCCGTCCAAAGCCTATCGCCAGTCTCAACGATCTACAAGATATACTTAGCTATCTATGGATGAACGATCCGGTCAATTTTGTATATAAACGAGCTAGGATTCAGATTGCTTTGTTGATCTTGATACTTGTCTATACTGCCGCACGCCCCGGTGCCATCATTGAATCACATGCATATTACATGACTGGGCAAGCTATGTCGTATAAGGTACAATAAAGTTTGGATTCTTTTGAAACTTTCGTAGCTGACTTTTTCCGAAGGACATCAAATTCACTTTGCTCCAAAATCCGGATGGTGGTCGCCCCCTCATGAGCCTCCTGCTCATGTTCAACCTCAGAAAAAATGAGCGGGGTGATGATGGAGAGGTGTAAGTAATATGCCTTCCATTTGAAATACATCCTCTGACATACATACTAGTTACAAGCAACAGATATTTGAAGATCTCACATCCAGGGAAATGTGTCCGGTCACATTGTTCCTTGCTTTAGCTTTTGCTGATGATGCTTTTGCAAATGTGAAAAATATCGAGGAGTTGTATGATCCTAAGATATGTACTGCAAAGTACATCGATATTTCTTTTAAAGAAAGTATTTTGGACACACCTTTGTTCCGGAATAATCGAACGATGAAATCGTCCGAGAAAGTCGAGGCATTGACTTACCAAGCTTTCAGCAACTCAATGAGGAGCCTCGCACAACAGACCGGCTTCAAGGATATCTTCACATCTTATGTGATAAGACGTACTTCAGCTAACATTCTAAATCGTAAGTTTTCCCCCTGTTTTCTCCTTTTATTGTTCATATTCTTACTTGTTTAGAGCATATTACCGCTGCAGAAAGAGGCAAAATACTCGGACATTCCAATGATAAAATCTTTCAGAAAAGCTATCTTGCTTCTCATTCTGATATTGATTTGCAAAGTCTAACCCGTGGGCAAGAACAACGTACACAACAGATCAACTTTGCTCGCAGTCTAAATGCAAATCGCGGTTCACCATTAGGTCTTATAACAAAGGAGTTTGTGGAAGCCATCGCCAAGGACCCAAAATTACTTGCGGCGACGAAGCGGATCGAAGATGCGAGAACAGAAGGATGTGCTCTGAAGATAAGTAGCGAAATCAAAAAATTACGCAGCATACGAAGGGATGTAGTCAACAAACATGCCTTGGAGACACCTCTCGAACAGATAATGGGAACACGGTTTATGCCACCTTTGAGGCAAGGCATAGTCAGTATGCTTTATGGGAAGGGGAAGATGACTTACCGCCCCGGTCAGACTTGGTCAGAAGCCTACAAAAGTTGTGCCAGAGCATGGGGAAAGATGTAGCGAATTACCGCTGTCAGAATTCGAGTTGCAGACGTTACTCTATCCCCTTCCGGTGTCAATGGGAGCTTTTTCGTCATAACCAGAGCGTATGTCAGGAGTCCAATACAAACAAAGCTCCTGCGTCGAACATAACTGTGGACTTGCCATCACTGGATTTTTCATACGACACTGATCTTGAAGACTCTTCAGACGACACAACCGAAAGTTCTCCATTCAAGGAACGGGGAAATTCCTCACTAGAGGTGGACAAGGGTTTCGATGCAAGTTCTCTATTATGCCTATTTACTGACTGTCTACGTCATACTAAGCCGCTTGCTTCAAAGCAGACTTTGAAGGCACATATGAAAACTCATAATCCGGGTAAGCTATTCTGCCCAAGATCCAACTGCAACCTGTCTCGTCATATCTGTCCGTTCAAAACTTTCAAGGGCTTTGATGCACATATGAAGTATCATGTCAGAGAAGATCAATCCAGGTACACGGAAGAAAGTCCGGCAGAAATTATTGGTTACTATAATGAGGAGTTGCAGCAATATGTTTATTTTTGATTTATTTGGGGGTTCATTAGTGTAAATCGTAGCATCGTTTCATAGTATAGAATTACAATAAAGCATCCTCGTCCGTTCATAACTTCAATCGTTCCAATGCTAAATTAAACTGATGAACTTTGATCTTCCTACTTTGTGTTTCTAACTCAATGGAAGACGAGTAGCCCCTATTTAGTCTTCAAATTTTCCAGATAATGATGTATAGCAGAACAGAGAGCGGACGACAGTTGGGAGCAATGATGAGAGTAGTATCTGTTAATAATACAGTGGCTGATATAAGGTACAAAGTGTGCCTTTTAGATCAAGTGGAAGTGATCTAGGCTCTCGAGGTGGGTCGTATACGTAACTAGGCGTCAAGCAGGGACTATTCAATTAACCTTAATAACAATGATTACAATTCGTAACTAATAGTAGAGTATACAGAGGTCGCGGTCATTTTAGTCGAGATTATAGGCCTTTGTAGGGTGCATACGCTGAAAGGCCCTATAACAGGGTGAAGTTTATCCGAATTTATTCAAATTTGAATCAACACTATAGATTAATACCTAAAGTAGCTAATAAGCCCTGGATTTAATACCTAATTAGCGTCGGTTTCACCCGAATTTAGAAGACCTGAAGCTTATAGGCTCGCCTTGAATTTGACACACATAGACTTTACAGGGCCCAGTTCAGTGTGTGCACCCTATACAGGCCTATAATCTCGACTAAAATGACCGCGACCTCCATACTAAATGATTGATCTTGAGCACGAAGCTCTTACAAAAGAAATCCATCTTGATGATACAGAGATTTCTTTCCCTCACATCTACAATTATCATTAAGGGAGATTCCGAATCGTTTCAAATAAGATATGAACTATCCATATCCAATTATAGCATGTGATCTCGTTTTTTTTAAACCTTTTTTTTTCGTGAAAAGATTAAACGCAAGCGATATTACAAGAAGAAAAATTGAAAAGAAGAGTAATGATTGATCCTATTCTATTGAGCTATACTCATTTAAAGCACTCTGATACTATGAAGGCTAAGCATCTTAAATTTTTACCAAGTCCTTGCAATCATTGTTCGTGTAAAACAACCGATCCCCAATCAAATCCTCTTCATCCTTTAACAAAATCACTGGATCATAATCCTTCACAAAGGTTAATTCCTGATTCAGACGGTCCATTGTCTCTTGAAAGCTAGCATTTGCTTCCTGAATTCTCAACTTTGTTTGGTCCAGCTCATCTTGCCTTGCCTTAGCACTCATACCAACAATCAAATCCTCTTCATCCTTTAACAAAATCACTGAATCATAATCCTTCACAAAGGTTAATTCCTGATTCAGACGGTCCATTGACTCTTGTAAGCTAGCCTTTGCTTCCTGAATTCTCAACTTTTTTTGGTCCAGCTCATCTTGCCTTGCCTTAGCACTCATACCAACAGAAGTCTTCTCATCATTCAAATCTCCTACAATACCTCCATGTGAGACCCCATCTGAGGCATCAGATGTAATCGTAGGAATGTGGTGAAAATTTAAGATTCCATCGTTTCTTGCATTGATTGTCATGGTTCCAGCTGATGGGATGTTGAAGGTGTATTTGTAGGATCGAGAGGTAGGTTGGATTGGTTCTTCATCGATACGGCGGTATACTGGTAAATCATCATTATATATGATATTATTTGCCTTTTTGAAAGAGAAGAATGGAAAGAGACACATGTTTCTAATAATTTGTTAAATGAATACCCAAATGATAAAAGACTTGTACTCACGTATAATTGGGGTTTCTGACGGAATTGAGGTTTTTGTGAGATTGAGGAGTGTTTATCTTTATCTTATAGTATTTAGGTTTTTGTTGCGCTACTGATCTTGGGATTATATATCTTGTTATATATCAAAATATCTAAAGACGGTATATAGTGAATGGATTACGGTATAAGGATTACAATGTATGGATTACAGTAAATTACAGTAGTCATTAGATACAAAAGTTAATACCTCTCTAGGTTTTCTGCCAGGTATACCATTTTGCTTTTTGTTCTTTCATAAAGATGTGTAAAGTAAAAAAACGACTGTAAATTTAGGGATGAGCTAAGTTCGGAATCCCTGTGTTGGGTAAAAGTCCCGTAGCACATACTTCAAATTGGACCAATGAAATTATAAACAAAAAAACCATTGGTATTTCTAAACAATTTATTATTGGTTAATTGAACAGCATTTTATAGAGATGTGGAGTTCTAGTGCAAACTCTACATCTCATACTATAATATTCATTGATATATTTTATACTAATAGTATTTCCAAACATATGAAATTCTAGTTTTTAATATTGAAATCAAACAATTTTGACTTGAGATTTAAACAACTTCTCACACATTTATTTTATCCCAATCTTGAACATCATCGGGCCTCCATTCCACCAGCCTGTCTTTATTGCTCTCCAGCTTTCTTTCCGTATCCCCAAGCTGCGATCGCTGCAAGTGTCGTCCTCTGGCAATTAATTGAGAAGTCAAATTTGTAGTCTCCATCTCTATCTGATCCCAGTTTTTGGAAGTGACCCTAGAATAGATATGATGTATTCTGTGTGGTTGATATTCAACCTCTGCGAATTCGATATCTTTATACTTCTTCAAGGTTTGGATAACAATATTGCAGAGGATATAAATAAATCCAGATGTTCCACAAACTATACTAAATTCAGTTTTATTCTTGAATAAAAGGGAGTGGATTGTTAGGTCCTACCAGCGACTTTAGATTTTCCTGCAGATCTTTGTACCTGCTTAATTATGAATCCTTCGATTATTAGTATTGCCTGTTGTTGATATACAAACCTCTAATGAGGATCTCCCACAATTGAAGGGGGTTTTGTCATTTTTCGTAGATAGAAACAAGTACAGTTCAAAATAAGCTGTAAGAGTATGTCAGCACTTCCCCGTACAGAAATTAGGTATATTGCAGTGACAACCTTCTCTGAATCTCGCATCTGCAGATCCACAAGCCAATCCGAAATCCAATCTTCCTGACAATTATCATCAAGGACCCAATACAGATCGATTTTTCGTGTGATAAGACCTCGTCCATAAGAATCGTAATTTTTATCCTTATTCACTTTACGATATGTCAGACTTCTAACATAAGGAATGATACCAGCAATTCCAATTCCCTTTGCGACTAGAATGACTGTTTCAAAGTCTTCTAATCGCAAATCCTTCCCATAAGGCCCGTCCATCACAACACTACAGAGCGAGCCCCGTCCAATGAGTTTTGAGGTTATGCCATTGCTGGGCTCGATCAAGAAAGAAACCTTGGTAGCTTTCAAGGAATCGTCCCATCATGCAATCACGAATGGGTGCGCTTGGAACTGTCGGCGTACACCCATATCCGAGAGGAACAGATACATATATTGACCTGGGTTGATTTTCATAGGCCGTCTAAGTAGGACTGTCAATCTTATTGCATTGACGGTCCTCGTTTTCGAGCCATCATAGAAATGGAAAATGTCGGCTTGTGGTGTCAAGGAATGACCAACACCACCAAGGTTGTAGTAAATTATCTTTCCCCACCGCATTATAGCATTGAAGGACCACAAGGATATTGCAATTATCGGGAATACGCTTCGAGTCAAACCAAGGTGTGATACATGCTCCAATAGGGCAATAATCACGATGAACGCTAACAAAAAATGAATTTTGATGAATACCTCAAACATCAATCTCCACAAAAAGAATAGTGACGTAACGAGTAAGAGCGACAATGCTGATACAGCCTATATCTATATTAGCAGTGAACCAAGTATGACTTTATCTTACTTACAGAAATTCCAGATATTTGAGATGAGTTAAAGGTCCATAGCTGGCCAGCAGCTAAAACCAATGCGACATGCAAAAGGCTTTGAACAATCACCACCCGACCAATCCAGTGATGTGCTATATAATAAGAATGAATAGAAATACCAATGAAATTGGCCAACGCATTAGTCCACCCACCCAAGAACAACGGTATAAGGTTTACCGAGGCCATAATTCCCGCTCGAGAAATAACATCGGACATGGTCTTTATCCCAAGACCCATACAAAAGCCGTTGATACCTAGATATCCCCCTACAAGAAAGCTTTGCAATCTTGTAACACCAGTCCAATATCTCCGCTGAAAAAATAATGGATAAACCAGATACCTCAATACTAGCACCCGGAACCATGCTATAAGAAAGGCAGAACCAATAGAGCCAATTCGATAAAGGATCAGGAGGACGGCAATTGCTGCTAAAGAGATTGCGTACCACTGTGTCAAGTTCATAACTCCACAAAAGGATATTGTGATAATAGTTAGATAATGATTTAGATGATGGTTTGAATAAGTTTTAGGAAAATGAAATGCATATTGTTTTTGAAAAAAAAAGGACTTGCTATTGAGAACCTGGAAGCATAGATGTAGTAGCCCATATATTCATAATGCGTATTCAACCAAATCCCGTAATCTGATGTTCGCTTTCGCTTTCAAGAACGAATGACAGGCTGTATAAGCGCCCGTATCAACGCCCGTATCAACGCCCGCATCTACGCGCGCGGCTTCAAGAACTATTTTTGTTTAATATCACCAACATTCAATAATCTTTTAAAAAGTCGAACGGTTTTCCGATTTACTGAAAGTCAAGTTTTCAACTTTCGATGTCAGTTTTGCAGCTTCATTTCTCTCAGATCATCATATCAAAATTTCATACATCCAGGATGACCAAATATACCAGGAAGCTTACACCAATTGTTGGTGATGAATGTCGACGAAGAAGGGCATGTCATGATCGAACTCAAACTGTCATGAAGAAAGGCGATGAGTTGGCTGTGTTATGCCCAGGCACTAGAGTCTGGGTGATAGTTCAAAGTGATGGGCAGACAAGTATTTACAGTTCTGAAGAGTCTTCTTCTCTGCCTATACTCTCCACTGTTGATGTGCGATATTCCCTGTTTTATCTAGTACGAAATGAAGCATGCACACTAACGATTTACTTAGAATGTTGTTACGACAGGTCCTGGCGATTACAGAACACACAACGAAGTTATAGCGACAGGTCTTACCCCGGTTATACAATATATTCCCCCGCCTTCCACCACACAGCAAGCAACTTCATCCTTACCTGCCGCCACCTCATCCTTAACTGCTGCCACCTCACCCTTACCTGCCACCACCTCACCTCGACTTGCCACCACCTCACCTCGACTTGCCACCACCTCACCTCGACCTGTGAGCTCACCTCCACCATCTATCACCTCACAATATGCCGGAGTTACCAAACGCACAAATCCTGCTCTGGACCGCGGGCGGAGCTTTCGGCGCATATTCGACCTTCAGTATAGTGACGAAGAAGGGTTGGAAAGGGGTACAAAACTCAGGAAATTTGGGAATGAAAGTATCCATTCAAGCTCCAGACGAAACTCTCGAATAAAAGCCGAATTAAACTCAAGATCTTACATGAGAGACATACCTAAGTTTAGGTCATCACACGAAATAACGTCGTCAGGATCTAGGGCTTATCTCTAATTATTTTATGTTTTGTACTATGGATTGTTTTATTACGGAGTACAGTAGGATCATTAGAGATATGACAGGCAGTCGGGGCGCACCACGGAGTAATCTATAATGATTAACAATTGTTTATTGATAGTAACAGGTTTAAAGATTGGGTTATCTAGTTTAATCCCTATTTTTTTGTAACTTACATTCAATGAGCTTTTTTGAATACAAAGTTTTATTTATACAAAAAAGCCAAAATCACATAAGAGTGTTCAGTATCATTGTTCAAGTTCGTATGATCAAGTCAATATAACTCCGAATTTCCTATATTAAACTATGATTGATAACCCATGCTTGTATGAGACTCAATTTGATCATGCCAACATGCTTAAAAGTTGGGACCATGGATGAAAACGAATTTTCCATCCTGCCACCGAAGGAAATACCACATGTTATAATTTGGCTGTCTAAACATTTGTATAGTACCGCCACCATCGTTCATAAAAAGACATAAAAAGTATCCGCAAAGATCACTTTCCAGGCACTGAAAATCTTCCCAAGTTCTACAAGGCGTGTTGAACGACTTGTTGCAATGAATTCTGCACATTCTGTTAGGCTCAATGCTATTATTGAGTTTACTGTAGTACATACCATCAATTTGATCAAGTTTCTTAGTCATTCTTGAATCGAGTCTTCCCATCATTGTAGAATCTTCAAAGTTTCATTGTATTCTCCAGCAACGAAGGTGGTTTGATTGCTCATTCATGAAGAGGTGTATCTGCTGCAGTCATTGTGACCGATGACATGTCCTCTTCAGCATTAGGATAAGTTTCTGCTCTTGTAACGGTGTCATCAGTAGTCGCTGGAGCGAAGGTCAAGGACTCCACATCTGTATCATTACTCTGAACAGAAAACTCTGGCTTGGAACTATCGAAGTTAATCCATGGACCGGCATCTGCAACACGACAAGCTAGCCATAATATGCGTTCTTTGCGTTGATCGAGCATAGATGGAAGCTCGTGATATTTCTCTTCTTCATCACTCTTCTCGTTGAGGAACCATCTTGCAGGGAAGTATTTCTCTGCCCATAGTAAACCGCGCATTCCAAAATCTTCAGGAAAGGGGCGGACGTCATCTTTCTCTGGCAATGGGAATTTCTTATCCTCAATGCAGCTAAAGGTCTTGTAGGACTTAAGTAACGTATTAAGCATGATAGCCAGAGATTGCCAAGGAAACGTCGGTACCAAGATATCCATTGCACCTGAAAACTGAGACATGCGAAACATGAAAACAAGAGAGACGTGAATGAAGGGGAGAACATTTGGGTCCCCTATTCTCTGCAATACAATCTCCAATGCAGAATTACTGAGATTCTGTGCGTATTTGAATGTTATCATGGAGGGAGAAATGTCGTCCTGAACAGAATCCATATCAACGTCGGCTGTCTCGTCTCCCGAAGAAGACTCAATAGCTTTTATGAGTGGATTTTCTTTAGACGCAAATCCAAGCATCGCAACGTTGTTAGATACGGCGATATAGCAGCCTTGCTCTATGAATTTCTTGGTTACTCGGCCGATTTGGGTGTCAAGTAATCCGAGGAACTCCTTTACTGCAGGTTCAAACCTTTCCATGTTTCTGTTCGTGAACAAATGCCCGTGAGCTCGGATAAATGCAGTATCCAAAGATGGCAATCGATACTGACCTTGCCCATTCTCAGCATTGAGGACAGGATCGAAGAGTGTAAGTATCGATTCTCGTGCAGACGTGAAAGGTACTAGAACACACAACGACTTTGTGTAGTAATACAATTGCTGAAGAGCATTTGGTTGTACCAAAATTGCAAGGTGATGATACAATCTACCAGTTGTAGGAGCTTTATCTGAAGCTTTTGAATACCAATGTCGTGCTACACCAGTCCAGACATCTTTATCTTTGATGTCGTCATCCTCAATGGCCATCCTGTATCGTCCTAGATCTCCCAAGCATTCAATCTATGTATCTTCGAAGGCTGGTACGGTCTCGTACAACAAAGCCATCATCGAATATGCCAAGTATATAAAGGCAAGCATATGATCAAGTGAAGCTGGTAGTCGGTGTCTGAGAAGTTCCAGGAAGGAATGAATACCGTGTCGCCACATCCTAGCGGGCATGGCATATTTGGATGCCAAACGACGTAGAGCAGGACTAGCAGATGGAGACTGAGAAGCTAGGAAGAAGTCGTGATGCTTGTGGAGTAGGGTACGATGTAAAGCGATAAGAGCTTGCTATTGCTCATTGTTGAGTTTCGGTTGTGTAGAAGGATTGCTCTGCGCAAGTGTAGCTTGCTTATTATCAACTTCGATACACTTAGCTTCAACTATCACAAGACTGGCATATATACCTTTGACCTCTGCTACAAGTTCTTCTTGAGAGATAGGTCTTGCCTCTAACTGAAGAATAATACTATAAGGTACATTTTGGGATCTTGATTCAGTTTCCGAGGTTGTCCTGTTGGACAAGATTGCAGATGGGGCATTGGCCGGAGCATGATGATGGTGGTGGTGGTGCTGCTGAATTGTTTGAGGTGCTGACCGGGGTGTGGTTTGAGGTGGAGATGTCTTTGTAGGTCTTCGATTGGCTGGTTTGAAGCCTTGAGCTCGAGACTTTGAGGTTTGTATAGAAGTAATGTTGGAGGGATCAAAGGATGATCTTGTGAATGGCGAGTCTTGATCAGGGGTCCACAGTTGTCCCTTTGTAGCCTGTCGCCGAGTTTCCGTATCTGATGTGGAAGTTGGTCCAGAGGTTGGTCGAGCTAAAGATCTTCGTGGCGGGGGAGAATCCGAGGCTTCGCGGAATGGCGATGCTGAACCTGCTGATATACCATCTCCTACAGCAGCTCTCTTGCGCGGTTGGTCTGTTGTAATTTCTTCATCCTCCATAGTAATATCCTCATTTGGTCTCAGGCTTAATGCTTGAAGGCCGGAAAGCGATCGACTAGGTTGGGGAGCGTTGAGCGGCTGTTTGGATACAGATCGTTCGGCCTCCGTCGCTCCATCAATCTGAGCATGTTTTCTGGGGAAGGATTCATCTTTGGAAGGTCTTTGTATGCATTTCAAATATTGTCAGCCTTGGTCGTCTTCTTTTTTGCTTCAAAGTTACAGCCTCTTCAACAAGTAGCCTGAATTAGGTGAACTGACCTCTTTACTACTGAATCTTCCTCGAGCGTTTCTCGAAACTGCTGAAGCTCGCCCGGGTATGCTAGGATTTTGTCGCGATGTCTCACTTCAGTGTGTTTCCAAAGCTCTTCTGTCGAAGGATAGACGGTGCACTCTGGACATAGGGTACAGTTCCACATTTCAGTTCTGGTTTTGTTGTTCCGGTGCTAATACTGAGTCCAACGGTCACCTAGATCTGGCTTGTGTTTGTGTATATTGGCGTAGAGATGAGTTGCAGAATGGTATCTTTGGGAGATATCTTTCACGGGAAAGGTTGAGGAAGAACAGCAAACCAATATAGAGAGGAAGGTCTTCTTTGCCTAACAATAGTGAACCATTTTGCGGACACTATGAATGAGGCTGGGTTTGTGATATACTCTTTCGATGACTGCATCCTATTGTCTTCGGTGACTACTTTCAGCCTAGGCTTCCATCCAATAGAGCGTCTCGGAATATTGCAGCCCCTTGCAAATTCTGCTTTTTCATACCCTGCCCCTTTTCCAACATCCTCGCCATGAATTTCCATAATTGGCGACCTATACATCACGCACTTTAGGATCTGCCAGCTCAGCCTCGGAATCTGCAATTCCTTGTTCTTCTCTAACGGAATAGTCCTCGACGAATCTTTTCATCACTACCTTCGGTATATACAAGATACCAACTACATCTATACTGCAGCTATAATTTGATAACAATTTGTATCATTTTAGATTTCACAGTATAATATTTACGGGATATACAAACTTAGTACAGACCAAGATATGCTTATTCAACAGCAAAGAAAAATATACCATTATGATATTGAATACAGGAAACCATAATTTATTTTCTGTCTCCGCTGGTACTGTCACTACCGAATCCATACCCAATTATCAATTAACAAGAAGATGGAGAGAAGGCAACAACGTCAAAAAGAAAAGAAATATGCAACATGATCTTCATCTCCTGCCAATACAACCGAAACAGAGGCGTCGAAGCCACTGAACATTGGTGCTCCAACAGGCTCTCCATTCTGCACATGCTTGCTCTTCATCGTCCGAGTACCAACCACTTGTTTCGTTTGATTTGCTCATTTCGTACAATGTACTCGAACCTTCCCTATTGGTCGACTTCCCCTCCACTCCGTATCCCTCCCCTAGCGTCGTACTTGGTGTTGTACCGGGAGAGACCCGATCGCCGAGAAAGTCCTTCTCAATCCTAAACTGGAAGTTTTCCGAGATATCCAGAAAAAAGGAGTTGATAATACTTCGAATATCCAGGCCTGGCTTGTTCAGTGAAGTGAGCAAAAATCGAGGTTCTGGTTCGTTGACTAGTCGTGCAATCCTCTCCCTCCATTCAGAAGTTCCTCCAAACGAGTGATCCGTATTAACAATCCAAAGACAGTTGTACTGGGTTTGTTGCCTTTGAATCATTCTGTAGAAGGCTTCATAACTTTCAAAACTTGTTTCTAAGCTACAGTAGAACATGAAAACGAAATATCGTGGAAGATGATGATTTTCAGTTATGATTGTGTTTAATTCCCTCAAGGTGGAGCATTCTTGTAGTATAAACTTGTACTTTAATATACCATCCTTTTTCAATATCATAGGATATTTTTTAGATATAGAGTGATTATCTTCAAAAAAATGAAACTAGACCAAATCACATAGTCAGATACAGCACATCGAGAATTGGAGGAGAAGCCGAATAACAAACTTACAATGGGAAGATCTTCGATCATTCGACGGACCAATTGAGACTTTCCGATACCTCGATCTCCAAGAACTAGGAAGTAAATAATGTTATCGAACATACTGAATAGAATACGGAAGGTGAAATGAGGTCTGGGAAGCGTATTTGCATTACTCTTCGTTATAATTATGCAAAATACTTATACTGATTGCATTGTTCCACAAGCTTCGTATACTTAATATCGCATTAACCCCCCTGATCCGAAAGCGCCCCTGTTCCGTTACCATTTCCATCTTGAAGAGCTGATAACTACCACTTCTGATTTGTGAAGGAGGATTGCTATTCAAAGAAGTTTAGCACCGAATTTCTACGCTAAAAACAACATTTTAAAATGTTGTTTTTTAGCGTAGAAATTCCATCCTCAGCTCCGGCTTCCCACACTCGTCAGGTTCCTCAGACCGGCTGGAAGCATTGGCGGCCATGCATTTTCGACCTGTTGATATAGATTAAAGTTATTGAATAACTCAACCCTGGTTGGCATAAGCAAGAGTGGAATGAGGAGAAAACTTGTTTAAGACAATGAGATAAATTTGTTTCGCCAACCTGGTTGATATAGATTAAAGTTATTGAATAACTCAACCCTGGTTGGCAAGAGTTAGAGTAATTTGAATCCTGGTTGTTGCCTATACCAACATCTTCTTCCACCACTGACAGCCCTAGCTCGCCTTCGCACTCGACCACTGGCAGTTCTAGTTCCACCATAACGATTCCATATTTTTCGACAACCAGGGAAGTACAATTTGTGGCGTGGACACAGGAGTGGATTGTTTTTGATTGGTGTCTGTTTCTTCATTACACTCTTGTCCTTGTATTTTATGTATTATAATATTGTATTGCATATCGCATACGTGTATAAAAACCTCTCATTCGTCGTATATTCTTTGTGCATGATAGATTGTGGAGTATCTGACTCAAATCGTGAAGTCACAGCTTTTCTTTTGTTCACAACCAATGCCAATACCAATGTCAATGAGCCCTATATTGCACAAACCATTTCTACGGCTTTCAAGATATTTTATTTTCCCTCTTTTCTGGACTATTGCTCTGATAAAAGGTACTGCTTTGAGCAGTTAAATGGTGGTAAGCATTTGCACATGAAGAGTAATCTATCTCAGCTCTGCAGGATACCGTTTGCTTTTTGTAACCAAAATGCTATAGTATGGTTTCCACCATTTGATTGACTTTCAATCGTCTGTATCCCAAATTGCCTTCTTGGGCACCTCAATCTTTGGTCTGATCTCATGTTCGTTCGGATTTGACCTTCTGTATTGAATGCCTGAAATCTCGTGCTTGGTTATGAAAAATTGAGGCTTTGATTGTAAGGTCCATCAAACGTGCATCCTTGGAGTTGAGGCTTCGTAAAAGGACTGCAGCCTACGGTTATCTCCTTCAAGATAAATCTTTATTGATGTCCATTCATCCTGTGTAAACACTATCTATTTTATCGAATTCAAACCTCATGCCTCAAGTTTTGTCTAGTGATGTCACTGGATTGTATTATATTCTTGTTAGCAACCTTCCATGGTCATGTACATGGCAACGTCTCAAAGACTTTGCACAAAACCAAGACTATAAGGGAAATTGCCTTGCCGTTGAACATGTGCAGGTGTATCCAGAGTCGACTTGTGGATGGGTGACAGTCAGAGGAAAGGAAGATTTTCTCCAAGCACTCCGTGGGTTCTCTTATTACGAAGAAGGGATCATGCTAACAGAGTTACAGAACATCTACAAGGTGGAATGATGGAAAATCGCGCTTTATGTGCAGATGGCCGCAATGAGACAGAATCCATTGAAGTGCGGGATCTCGCGATGCCGTGGACGTCGCGATATTACAGCGAAGGTGTGTTCACAAGAGACATTCAACCTACGACCCGTGAAGCATCTATTACTACCTCGATATCGGCGACTTTCAACAACGATAGAGGCGTTACCAAGGTACAAGAGGTTTTCTCCATCGCCCCTTGATATTATGAAAAGCTAACAAGCCAAGTTTCAACAGACTCAGAACATTGAGATACCCTATAATACGCCGATACCATCTGAGTTTTCTGCCGTTATAGCATCAGACGTATCTGTCTTTGCTTCACCTCCTCAAACATACATCACAACCTCTCCTTTCTTCGGTGCACTCTCGCAGCCCATGTCCAGTTCAGCATACAACCCCCCATTCGCCGAGCAATTCGTCGTCTTGAAAAGTAAAGTCATTATTACACGAATTCCCAACAACACAACCACTACAGACCTACAAAGCTTCATTCAGGACTGCATAAAAGCGAGATCTCTGGATAATTCATCTGATGAAAACCCTCTCCTTGCTCTACAGAGCATGAGAATTGAGAAGCATCCTTGTGGTAAACAAAAATCCCATGCGTTTCTCATCTTTAAGACATACACTATGGCCAAAGCGATAGTTGATATGCTTGATGGGGTCAACTTCAGGGGCAGAGACCTGAGGGCGAAGCTAGCCAAAGAAGGGGTGGATCCAAGAGAAATGTCTTCAATGCAGAGTCAATCCAACGTTGGACTCACAGCGAGGGAGTCACCACCAAAGACTCATTTGCCACTCAAGGGAGAGAAGATGAGAAAGCCAAAAGAAAGAGCAGAAGGCAGGGATAGAATAGTGGAAGATATTGGAAGTGAAAGAGTCGAAGCAAGCGCGGTAGCTGCAGTCGCGGCGAATGCGAAAAGAGAGGCTTCTCTCAACTCTCCAATGGTTATAAATGGATCGTCGCCGGGACTGATCTTCTGATGCTTCATTTATTATTATATCAGATGTACGGAGGCTGGTCCTTTCAATAGCATCCATAGTAAAGACGGAGGGAGGGAGGGGGGTTAGATTGGTTGAAACTTGAAAGAGACTGGGATAAAAGAGGCCGATGTTTAAACGATAGGAATGAGAAGATAGCATAATTT
>KI628790.1:0-47916 GCA_000503235.1 Sclerotinia borealis F-4128
AAATTGTTGTCGTAAAAGTCGTAATATAATCCTTCGCCATGAAAAAACATCGTGATCAGGTATCTCTCTTTCTTCCAACGTGTTCGATTCCATCAAATGACTCAATCTTAGCTCTGCAGACTCTCAAGAGAGAGCTGGAGGTTCGTAGAGGGCACCGCGTACAGGTGTTGAGTCTTCGCCCTGTCCTTCTCCTCTTCTTTTCCTTCTAAAGTCTCCTCCTCATATCTGTCTACTCTAAACTCCAGACTCTAGACTCTATAGAAACAATCCAATACAATCCAATACGATCACATCACATCACATCACATCCCTTCAAAAATTTCAAAAATCCAATCACATCACAAACTCACAAACTCACAAACTCGCTAAACATATACAAATAAAAGGGGCGTCATATCATATCATATCATATCATATCACATCATATCAGGAACTCCCTTTCGACCTTTCGAGAAGATACGAGTAGTGGGTGAATACTGTATTCCCTCCATAACTCACTCCATGCCATGCTACTTAGCCGGATCGAATCTATTCAATTTCCATCTATTCTATCCAGTCCCCCCACTGCACCAGGGATCTATCTATCTGCATCTTTCTTCATCGCTCTATGCTACTTAGCCGGATCTATCCCATGAATTCCATTCCATTCCACTCCCATCATCCAGCCCCAGCCCCACACTGCAGCAGGCATCTGCATCTACATACATCCCCATCCATCCATCCATCAAATAAAAAATTCCGGAGGTTCAAATACAAATATATCGCAACATGCAGCTGGTATATATACACGAGTACACTACAATTTAACTCGAATCCCCCATAACCCCACTCCCCACCCCCCCAAAAACACACACACTACAGCACCACACAACACAACAAAAAAGAAAAAGAAAAAGCTCTAAACACCATACCCAAATACCAACCCAACCCATACCAAAATTAACATATACACTCACTCACTTACTCACTCACTCACTCACTCCACTTAGCACCTTCAATACCCAACCCAGCCCAACCCCCCTTGATACACGCCTGAACACTTCTTTTGCACCCCACACCTACCCCACACCTACCCCAAACTCATTCCAAACTCCAAACTCACCTCCTCTACCTCTTTAACTTCACCTTTTCTACCACACCTCTTCTACCACCTCTTCTACCACCTCTTCACCTCACCTCTTCACCTCTTCGCCTCTTCTACCACACCACCCTTAATACTCTGAAACTTTACCCGAGTACTTGATACATACTTGTACTTCCCAAAAATCCCAAGGTAGCGTTCATATCATACTACATCACCTACCTATCTACCTACCTACCTACCTAATAGCCTAAGCCCCTGCAAAATTACTCACAAACACACACACACACACACACACACACACACACACACACACACACACACACACACACCCTATCACCTCAAATTTTCGCCCAAACTCAATATTAGTCTCACACACCTCAGTCTCAAACAAAAATGAGCACATTGTGATAAAACTCTATCCATAAAATACTACATCTAGGTACCGTATTTCTGCTTTCTCATCATCCATCCATTCATGCATTCCACTCCACCCCACTTCATTCCCACCCCACTTCATTCCACTTCACTCATTTCCTTCATCTTATCCTCTGTATGTGTACGAGTACGTAGGCATGGTGATTCCACATGCCACAACTTCACATCTTCACAAACTCCCTGCACCACGATCAACGATTATCGACCCAAGATTACCATCCTTCTTCCTTCCTTTCCTTGATTTATTTCCTTACTCCTCCAAAAGACGCCAGAAAAAAAAAGACCCGAATCAATTTGAATAACCCTGAACTACCAGGGAATGTTTTTACTTCTTCGACTTGAGCCCTGGCTTGCGGGCACAATCCGTGGCCCAAAACTCCCGGATCAGACGCGAAAAGAAAAGAAAAAAAAACGAAAAAAGAATTTGTTATTGTATGTGCAGTGAAGTAAAGAACGATATCGTCCGGGACATGAGCGATGAATGTTGATTGTATGTACTAGCACTGAGAAGATCGCCCATATCAATGATGCCACCCCTTAATAGTGGCTATTAACGCTAACAGAACTAATGTCAGCCCTCTTCAGTGGTAAAGGAGGAGCTGGTTTCTTGGCTCTGCTAGGAGGTGGAGGTGGAGCTCTTCTAGAATTTGCTGCCGATATACTAGCCGATCGACTTCCAATACTACCATGACTAGTAGCTGGACTAACAGAGCGCGCACCATATGATCTATCCGGACTAGCACTATTGAGAGTTGAGTCATCAGATGGATCATTAAAAAGATCCGTAGACATAATATTGGTACGACCGTTTGGACGAAGAGATGCACGCAAAGAACCAGCTTCCGATACAGGAGGAGCTGAAGTTAGACGGTTTGAAGGTGGAGATTCGCGGTAATGGGTGGTTGGACCTTGGAATGTGGAAGATCGGCCAACTGATGGACGTTGTGGGGAACTTGGTGGTGAGTGTTCCTCTCTTCTACCAAGTCCAGATGTTGAGACAACTCGAGCTGTGTTGACGCGAGGGGTATTGGACCGGATAGATGGGCGCAGAGCCTCTTGCTGTGGAATAGGTTCTTCGTATGTGGAATATCTCTCGCTGTATGAATGGGCTGTGTTTGAACGAGGTCGTCCTTCGGGGCGTCTAGGTTGACGTGGCTGCTGTGCCGCCGCTCCTCGTCTATTCTTGTGTTAGTTTAAGAAATATCGCGCATACCAACAATGACTTACGCAGCAGGCCATTCCCTCTTTAATTTCAAAAGTTCGTCACGGCAACGGTCATAATATTCAAGCTCGGCCTCCAAAAATGCCCCCAAATCTTGAACACTATCCGCCTCTGCCTCTTTGATATCCTGCATCCGTCTAAGAACATCCTCGCTGGATTCTTCATATTTCGCCTTTTGTGATCTCAATTCTTCCTCGACCCGAAAATCTTCCCTCTTTGCCTTTTGCATCTTGGAAAGGGAGGCATCATAAGCCAATCGTCTTTGTTCGAGCTTCTTTCTGGCAGCCTATACAAATCAGTAATTACTCATTCAGACAATGTCAGATTATGCTAACCTGATATTCCTTCATTTGAGCTAAAGATCTCTCCAAAGATTCCAACCAACTCGAAGTAGCATCATGAACATATGTATCTTGTTGTCGCGAAATCCTGTCATTTGTTGTGCCCATAGCTGTAAACAACCCTATTAGCTAACTTTCTCAAACATGCTTGGAGTCTACCCACCGATAAGACAATTTCCAAAATTGGAATCCGGTTCAAAATCCTCTCCATGATGTATCATTGTCTGTCCCATGAATGCCACTGGTAGAATCTTTTCTCTATCATCTCCTTCGTTTCGTTTCGAGAGGGATTTAATATAAATCGTCATAGACTTTTGTAACTTTTCCATTCCTGGCAGATGTTAGAATAACTCCAATCTTAACTTTTGGCACACTTACCCTCATGTCTTAATTGCATTTCTGACTCCAAAGACTTGAAATCATCAGACACTGCAGTCTTGGATTCTTGACCCATTTTCTCTCCAGCCCATTGCTTAACTCTGCCAAATTTCTTGCCGACGTTCATCTTGGCGGTTTATTTTGAAAAGCAGTAATTTGCTTCCTAGGGATATTCGCAGATGTTGCTGTAGGTATGGAGTGTTCGATCTCGAAGGTAGTGACTTGGGTATTTATTGTTGATGTTTGACAACAAAGAAAAGGGTTATCTCAAGCCACCAATTTAGTTGTGTTTATCCAAAGGGGCAAGCTAGAGGTTTCTCGATGTTCTGTTCTTTTGGTGGTAGCACAACAAAAGTAGTGGTAGATTTTATGAAAAAAGATGTAAGAAGTGTCTTGACAAGTCAAATATCAAGATCAAAACTGGAAGGCGAATTGGAAGGCGAATTGAAGGTTGTAAAGTTTAAGTCCCTAAACTCTCAATGATTCAAAAAGGTGAATTCTGGGGAGAAGAATGAACCCTGATTGAATGATAATGCGAAATGGAGAAATATCTGAGAGTATTACCCAGATCCTTGTTTCTTCGATGTTATTTTTGTTATCGACCTCGAGGGATGGATATAGCTTGGATGAAGAGGTTGGTATTAGTGGGGGAGATGCAGATGTAGTTACTGCAGACGTGCAGTAACCAAAACTGGGATATTATTGAGTTAACCTTTTTCGAGGAAGGTGACTGGTTGTGACTGGTTGAACCTTTGAATTGATAGAAAAAGAGTGTGTTTGATGACTGGTTGTCGGGAACTCTAGATGTGAGCCTTTAATGTTCTAGAACAAAAAGAATGTTGTTGATTGTGGTGACTGTGATTGTGGATGGATGAATTGTCAATGAATGAGAGAAAATGATGGATGGATTTTCTTTCAATTCAATATCATTGGAGGTAGGAACTTGGAAGGGTATTAGGCAATTGATTGATTGATTGATTGGATCGTTTGTATTGTATCGTTCGTTATTATAAAATTGGAGGAACTGACGATATGAGGTGGGTATATATATGAACATGAATTATGAAAAGTTTATTTTATTGATATTATATAAGAGGTTATACTCAAGTAGAAAGATCAGAGGATAGGGAAAAGAGAGGAGGAAGAGAGAAGAGGTATTATCAAAAGATGGAATGGTACAAACACAAGAATACAAGGAGAATAGGAGAATACAGTACAACAGCCAATGATAACGATAGTTTTTTTGGGATCAATTTGAAGCCAATAACTTCTCTTCTATCAACCTACTTTCAAACCTATCGAGCCGCTACCTATCCATCAGACAACCAACTTAAAGCCACATCTTCATATCGGCCATTCATTCAATGCATTTTTGGCCGGGCCTACCAACTTTTAATGATCACAAGCCCCTGAAACCTTAATCGACTCGAATGTCCAAGATATCTACTACTCCTGTCGAAAGCATCAATACGACGCTCTATAAATTAGTGTCCGACCACTAGAGGCTAGAGCTATTATTCGCCAATCGTTCTAAAGATCTTTTTAGGAATAGACTTGACCTGACAGTGTCAATATCTGCTTTGAGATTATTAATTTTCCAAAAATAGGGACAATTCTTTTTCTACTCTAACTTAGTATATACTTGTATAAGAGACAGATACGATTATAATAGATCAGGCAAGAAGAATCGTTAGATTTTGCTTAGAATACCATCAGAATTATACCTACTCATCCATCAATCACCCCATCCCATCCTATCCCATTACAATTACAATTACCCAAATGATTCATTCATTACCTTATCAGGCATACGGCCACCCCCCAGATCCAGTCTACCTACCTACCTACCTAATATTCAAAATATTCAACCCCATCCGACCTCCTGAGTCCTGAGTCCTGAGTCCTAAGAGCATTACGCGGCAAAACTTCAGACGAGAAAGGGGCGCAGTTACTCGTACTGTTAAACAAACTAAGCTCAAACCACCAACAAACCCAACGCTCGACCATCTATCCATAAAAAGATAAAAATATAAATATATCGTGTTTGATATACTTACTATACGGTACGTACCTACCCATCCAAGCCTTTTAGACTAACTTGAACTGAATCAGGACCCCCCATCTGAACATGACACCTATCATCTGAAACTGTTATTTCAACACAGACATTATTGAATATTCAGATATATATTTATAGTAAGCCGATCTTGATTAGTAGGTGAGGTTAGTTAACATCGTCCAACTTTAACACTAAGATTCAAACTGCATCGATCGATATTGATATTTTCCCTTTCCCCTTTCCACACACAAACTCATTCCCTATCCATTCCCAAAATCCATTCATATTTCCCAAGACCCGCGGGGGAGACGTTTCATCTCCAATTTAGAAACTCCACCACAATATACCAACCCACAACTATACCCACTCACAAACTTATAGCAATCCCGAAATTCTAGACTCCATCGTTTTTTTGGTTGAGATGTACGGAGTATGCTAGGAGTTTTCATACCGGTACCTTACAGACTGTAAGGTACAGTATGCACTATACTGTGAATTACGCCATTGCTAATGAATGGCTTTCGTGTTCTGAATCATTAGTGAGTAGGGAGGAAAATAGGGGTAAGTTTTTTTAATACGAATAGCGGTATAGTAATCGCGAATCGCATATGAATCAAAAATCCAAATCGATCTTCAATTTCTAACATCCAAACAAGCATTTCGGATCGGTTGATCCTATGATTTTGAAAACATATCATGTCATCTCATCTCATATCATATCATATCATCTCAAATCACATCCTTACCACCCATACCATCAGTGAGTATACCGATATCTATTCTCAACATACCTACCATACCATAGTTATTCATCACAGCTCCCACCCAGTGCTCCCACATACCACAATCCATCCACAAGTGTAAGATCTTCATCTCTGATACAGTACAAATACAAGCAATTTATCGGAACTTCCCCAACTTAATCTTAAAGTCAAAACTGAAACCTTAACCTCAACCTCAAACTCAAACTCGCTATAGTGTTTATAAGTTTATATATATACCGGTATATATTAATGCCGCAGGAACATTGGGGGCTATGTTCAAACTTCAGGGTTGGGATGGGGAATCATGGGAGAGTGAGAGGGGGATATGGATGGGATATGGTGGGGTGGAGAAGTGGAGAGTGTTAATGACGATAGGTATTTTGTTTGTAGGGGTGAGTGTTGTGATGTGAGTGTTATGATATAAATGATGTTGATGCAGAGTAAAAGTTGGGTATTATTATAATATGGTGAAATTTTGTAATCCTCCCAAGTAGATTGATTGCACTGTATGTGTACTGGTATTCCATTTCTACTTAACCACGCAAAACTCCTATCTGCAACCGAATCGGTATGACAGCACCTTGATTCGGTGAAGGTAGAGGTAGGTAGTTAGATAGGTAGGTAGGTAGGTAGGTACTTTTGTCAGGTTGATTCTTTTATCCAGAACTAATTCGTAATCACCTAGTCTTAGCAGATAAAAGTACATTTTCCATCCCCTAAAAGATCTCCCCATGAGATTAACCTTAGGAGTGGGTGGGTTTGATTGATAAGAGGACGCGCATTTGAGGCCATCAATAAATAAAAGAAAGCTCTATACTCGTAGTATCACTAAATTATTGTGATGTATTAATAATAGGGTATTCTCGATGCTGGTATGTAATATTTTTCCTAGTACCGGTATTGACGGTTTTCGTTCACATAATAAGACTCTTCCTTGTATTAAGATGTCGCCTTCAAGTTTGCATTCGAATTCAGGTCGGTGCTAAATAGATAGCCTACCTCTACAGGAAAATCTTGACTATATCTAATAGTTATCCGATTCCTCTCAATTGAGTTAAAGCTATACTACCTAAACTACTATTATAGTATACAGAGGAGCAAAGGAGCTCATATAACAAAACAAAACATAAATGTAAAGGGAGGAAAACAGTAGGGAGTTCTAGGCAAAGATTAAGAATATCAATTATGGGCCAGTTCTAGTCCGAACAGCAAAATTACCGGGGCTAAGTAGCCGAAACCATATATATAATTATTTATTCACGCTATCTTCAACAAAAGCAGTCTTCTTGGCTCAGTTGGTAGAGCGTTGGTCTCATATTCAATTTGAGGTGATTGATAACAATCACTTGTAATCCAAAGGTCGTGAGTTCGAGCCTCACAGAGGACACTGTATTTTTGTCCATGGTTCTTATTTGTGCATACTTTGTGTGTGTGGTTGATGAAAGGGTGGGTGTTTTTTTTTTGGTATGATGGGGAAAGTAAGATCTGGATTCACTATACTAACGTTTCGCATCTAGTAACCTATGCAGGGGTGGCAAATATTTGTGTTGGAACTTAGTGGTGCGGGTCAGTACATTCTAAAAGGAAGGTACACACACTCTGGTAGCTTTCTTTTCTGCCTTTGGTCAAATTTTACAGTACATCCAAGAACTATTAGTGTACACAGGCATTGCGCATATAGCAGCTCTTATTCCTGAGGAAATGCAGTACTAAGGTACTAGCTATGCAATCATCTCATCAATCATTTTGTTGAAGCCTAGCTCTTTTGTTGCATGTAAGAAATCCAGGAGATATGTTCCACCGATTAATTATTGCCATTGGTTCTCTAGTGAGATGGTCATTCGGTCGGTTCAGAGAGGAGCGCACCTTGGGGAAGGAAGGATTGGATTGGATTGGATTATAAATTTATAACACCGCTTTGCTATCATAGGGAGGGTGTATAGGAGCTTTGGATGTGTCATATGGTCATATGTACTCAGTACAGAATCAACGGTTGCTCGAGAAGATAGCGGATTAGGGCTTTATTTTGAGATCAATAAGAAGAAGGCTGCAAACACGTGGCTAGCCAGGCTAGGTTTGGTTCGTTCGTCGTCGTCGAGAATGGAGCCACCTGTAGACGTAGCATCTAAAGCTAAGCGATTTATTGTGAGGCATCGTCAGGATCAAAGATTGATGTTTGGAAATAACAGAAAATCAGAAGAGCCCGCCGCTTTCAACGCGAGATCACCGTCGCAGGTTGATGGGGTCTACGCCATATATACATACAAGTTACAAGTTACATCGTACCCGCACTATGATATACGAATATTCGGAAAGTATTAAATTAGTATGGTGATTCAGTGTTTTTCAGCCATACTCGAGTAGTTTACCGGTCCTAATCCTTCATCCATTGCTCTCGTCGGTCAGACTTAGCTTGGTGGATGAAGCGACATGGACGCGTCTGTACTTTCTTCTACATACATTCGTAAAAGTCAGCCAGCACAAGATCTTCGTTGGTGTCTTTGGGGTATCAATATGTCAAAAAAATGCTAAAGAAGAGAGACCCGTGTATGTCGCGGATGTACATATGGCACCAGTGTGCTCGAGGGGCTTCGCTGTGGTGCGAAAAGATTAGGAAGGAAAGTAAGGTTGTGAAGTTATATACGAGGTATCACTAGCTAGTGTGGCCAACCGATGACAATGAATCACTCCTGCGATTAATATACTCAATCTGTATCTGATGATTTTGAAATATACTATTTGGTGAATGTTGTGACGTGACTAGGAGTGGAGTGGTAGTTAGTCTACAATTTAATATCCAAGTAAACATACTAGAGAGATCTTTGACATTTATCAAGAAGCTGCCCCTTATTCTCTGAAAAGAGTTTATTGATGATGAGTGTCCGCATTACTTTACTACCTACTGTTGAAAAGAGTACAGCAAGAATGGTCTTCCTGCATTCAGTTTGTTGAGATAGAACTTTCTACTCAGCCGTGTGAGTCGATGTGACCTACCTATATGTTTTACAACAAACTCAAACTCATATTGATGCTACAAATCATAATTCCAATTTCTTTCTTGGTATACTCAAGTCTGATTATTAATCATTGATATGATGTTCTCGGCTTGGCCTTATTTTCGGATGGGTCTGGGATGACTAGGGTATCTGAGGTATCTGAGGTATCTAGAGTACCAGTACAAGTCGTCTTCAGAAAGGAAGGAACGACTTTGTCATTTTCTCAACCACAGATAATTTGTTTAGTGTTAAACACCTGATTTTTCAACAACATAAATACCTACTAGGTAAGTAAGTACTTGCCTATATGGCCATTCTATAAAACATCCCACGGCTTGACGCTCATTCTATCTCTTTTAGGTGTAGCGTAAAATCAAACAGGATAGAGGAAGACTTACCAGGCAGGGACTTCGAGCTTCACGAATGCCATCTTGAATTTAGAACTCGACTCTCATGTACCGATTCCATGAGCCAATACAGTGAAATTATACCTGTTTTGACTTGCTTTTTGCCCTGTTCAGGCTGTTTTTGACGAGATTCGCCATGTCTTGCCATGTCTTACCATGCATGTATTCGAAAACTTATCTCTCTCAGATCCTGTCTCTCTTATCTCTTCTCTCTCCTCTCTCCCAGTAGACTCGCCCGCCTGCGCGAGATACAGTCTGTAAGTAGAATATGAACTGACAAGAATCTTGCCTTGTCTGCATCTTAATATGATGAAGTTGTATTTGTGTTGCTATCAAAGTTTTGAACTGTCCTTACTATATCTTCGTCTTCGTCTGTGATGAGCGAAAGCCCATACTACTTCGTTATGTTCTCGTTTCGTCTCAACCATCTGTGTCTTTGTTTTGTGTTTCCATACGAAATGAGACCAAAACCGGGATTGTTGTTCGTTGCTCATTGAATGCTCTAACTTAATATCGTTTACCACTTCAATTGATTTTGTTCTCTTATAAAACACTTTGTTTACTGTTATTATGGTTGACTAGATAGAGTACGGCTGGTGAACTGAACATTGAAAACTTTGGGATCTGGACTGATGTCTAGGCTATTCGAAATACTATGCTCTATAGAATTATAGATAATATATCTGTGAAGGCTATATATGAATATATACAGGAAAGAATCTGAAACAACTACTCGTTTATATAATAGTAAATCGCTGATATAAATCTCCTTCTGCCGCCACCTTAAACGAAACTTCTATATCCTCAACATTGATGCCTCTCTAGTCGACTACCCCAATGCAGAAGACGGTCTAGACAAACCACCAGAATCAGCCAACTGATCTTTTGGGCCCAGCTTACCATGTGCCTGAACCCCATTCTCCACATTCAACACCTTCTTACAATCACAACTCTCTTCGTTAGTCCTCTTTCCACACCCCTTACAATGCCATTCTCGAATATCTCTGCACTCATCACATTTCGTACAATACTCCCAGAGCATAGTCTGCTTCCATTGGTTCGTACAGAAACACCAATAATTCTTCTTCGGTTCTGTTTCTTTTCCCCCTACCACCCCAAAAGCCTCTTTAAATAACTCTTTCTTAACATATTGTCTTTCTTCATCGGTGATGTCGGCCCTCATCCATGCCCTTTCTATTCCTCCCAGTCTCCCCGAAGAAAACACCGCGAATGTGGGTGCTGACCATATATATCCATATTCAACACCCATTAACATACTCCTCAATTCCTCTATTGTATCTCTATGAATTAAATCGAATCTTCCATTCCTCGACTCTTTCCGAATCCATTTTAAAAGATCCGAACTAGCAGTAATATTGGCAATGGTAGAAGAATTGGGAGAAGATTTCAGCGTTCCAAAGAAGGAAGATAGATCGTTGAGCATGTTGACACAAGATTCGCATTTGCAGCCAGAGGAAGGGGAGGGCGAACAACCACGGCCGGACTTGTAACATTTGCAGCGGGTGGAGGAGCATCCGGAACGACAGTTACATGTAATAGCTTGAGGTGATGGATGTATATTGATTTCGGGATTTAGAGGAGGTGGTGGACGAGTGTCGAGCATTGGCTCTGGGGTAAGGTAGGGTTCTGGAGTCATTGGGATCTGGAAAGAGATTGATTAACTGAGATTGTTCGGGGCTGGATATGGGGCTTCATACTTCTTTTAGAAATGGTTCCTGTGAGTTCCTCGGAGTGGGCAGATTGCCATTAGTAACCTTAGGTAGGTGTACGAAAGGCCGGATGGTGTTTTCAGGTAAGCTCTCCTTATGTTCTACGGGAAGTGGTTGCAATGGTGGTTGTCGAGTTTTCAGTGATACTGGCACAGGAGCATACTGTCTCACTGGCTTTGTGGATTTCTCGATGCTCTCAACGACCTCGTCTTTAACCGGTATCCAACCCTCAGCTAATGGCTCGAGGTGGTCATTATTCGGCGACTTTTCTGGGAATCGAGCATGAATATGTCGTATGCATCTTGTAACATCGCCCCTTTTTAGGGCTACATCAATGACTTGCCGTAATTGCGAAGGTTTGAAGTCCATCAACAAATCTTGGATTTTCTCTTGACTAGGACCAGGTGTAGAGAGCGGGTACTTGCGTCTCTTCGCAGGATGAGCGTCCTTTTCGTGCATTGAACTTGGTTCTGGTCGATTCAAACCCATAATTATGATTGTAAGGATATTGGATATACAAGGAAAATAAGAGACAATGGAAACAAGGACGATTATGGAAGATATAATGAATCAAAGGAGAGATAGACATATTTGCGGCATGAGAAAAGCAAGTACTCAACGCGTCTCGCGTCAACGCGTGAGACGAATGATAGGAATCTGATAGATCAGAAATGAGAAATGCATTTTTTTCCCTGCCTCATTTCATTGTCTGAAAATAACTTGGGACTACTAAGTTGAAAGATCATGAAAATATAAGATGGCGCATAACATCAACACAGCTCATCAACCAAACCAAAATTATCGCTTCGAATATTCTTGAACTGTAGCATGGACAAACAGAGAGAGAGAAATCCCTTTTACGAGTACAAGTACAATGATAGAAGCTCGCTTAGTCATCATAGAGATTATTGCACAGACCATCCTCGTGCTTTCGCGTATCTCTATCAGATGCCAGATATCTCCAGGGTTTGCTCAAAGGACCAACTACAATCTTCTTGATCATATTGATTATTCACCTGCATCATACAAACTGCTCTTCATCTGCCACTTCAGTCACAGCCCAAATGGTACCACCCAACAAACGAAAAGCAGAAGGATCACCAGCGACACAGCGATTTACTAAAGTTCCTAGGACCGGGCTCCAGATGGGGCAGTCAAATCCACAATCATCCATGGCTGCATTATTTAGGGCGAATAAGCTAGTTCACGACTTGAAAGATTCGCAGCTTCGCACTATTCTCGTTCAAGCATATATCACACATCCTGACATAGCCCACGTAGTCGATTTGGAACATGCAAAGATGGAGCATTTAGATGAAGCCCCATCCGAATCCGACGCTGAACTAGATGCTGCTCCTGACGCTGCCTCTAGTTCCGAATCAGAAGACATTACTGACGAAAGACCTCGTGCGAACGGGGACGATGAGATTTCAGGATCGGAGAATGAAAACCCCAATAAAGATAGAAAGGTCACAGAAGTAAGCTGATGATCTTGATGCCATGCTGAAGGGACATGCTGAAAAATTCCCAGCTCAAACGGCGCGGTATTTTTGAAGATTTCTCCTGCTCCTGTAAAGACGAATGCGCAAGCAGTCGATGCCAATGTTCCAAGAACTCCTTCAGTTGCGGTCCAGACTGCAAATGTACCTCCTGTGTCAACATTTTGAACAAATTTGCCCTCTTCCTCGGAGAAGAAAGATTACGCGCTACCAATTGTTTTGCCGGTTGGATGAAGGCTCAAGGGCCTGATTTCGATCTTAATTCCGCATACACACAAGAAGAACTACGAAGTACGATTATGGGAGTCGATGAAAAGAAATATTACGATGAGCCCGAAGGAGACATATTCTACGATGGATCTGATGAAGAAATAGAAAAGCTCGGCCAAAAGTGGCTTAAAGCTAAGACTGAAGCAGCCAGAAAACCTATTCGGATCGCCTTGTTCAAAAGGGCATTGGTTGAAGATTGTGGATATTATTTTTCCTTCTGCTCTGGTGCATGGGAAGAATTTAGCCATACTCGACATTGCCCTGTTTGTAACGAGTGCAACGATTGGAGAGAGTGGCATTGTAAGGAATGTGGGGTGTGCCAATATGGAAAGTCGAATCCCTGTGAGGGTTGTGGTGGAGTGTCGAATGATTATCATGATCAATTCGATCATTAGTGACACATTTTGAATCGTCTGAATTACAAGAACCTCATCTCACTATCATCTCACAACTCAAGTCAGGTTGGGACTTTTGAGGAAGCTTTCGTTCAATTTGAGAGCGGATAAGCGCGAATGATGTATGACAAAGTAATTTGCGAATAGAGTGCGTGATTATAGACTATTGATACAAGCTGACGTCAATGCAGTGTTGAGTACTCCTCCAAGGTGTGTTTCATGGTATATGAACTTCATTTTCTATCTAATTCGATCCTACGAGGCTAGTTGAGCTCTATAAAGAAGGTGTTCTGGCGACCGACATCTTAAAGCACTGAAACGAACACAAGTACCATTCCTGTTTTGGTGTTTCCACCAATCTTTTGAGACTCCATCTGAAAGTTTGATGCAGTCCTTCGACTACTTGGCTTGTCTCCTTGGTACATTGAGCATCCCTTTGTTCCCATCAATAAATCTCCTACTCAATATCAACAGAACTCGCATTTCAGACTCAGTATCGCCCGCTTTGGATACATGGAAATGGAGTCTCTGTTAAAACTTCCGGATTGTCCGAAGTTGTTTTGGACATCAAACTCTTGTCCGAGCACGTCATCCCGACTGAATCGCCACGTTCCATTGTCGTTGCACTAAAAAGTTAGAGGGTCAGTAATTTCCCTTCCAAAAGTTTTACGGTGAAATCAAGAACTGGTTATGCTCACAGGGGATGGACTATCGGCACTATGATGAACCATTAGTATATGACTTGATTTATTCGCATATCAGACACAAACTTACGTTCCGCAATTTCCATACAAGTGTGTGATATTGAAGGTAAAATGATCGCCGGCAGGGTAAAGACTGAATGTAACGTTGGGATTACCACTGCATGGTTGTTCAATTGGAGCTCCATCGATTGCAAATCTATAAGTGGTTCGAGAGTTATAACTGCATGTTACATTCAGACCTTGAGGAGCGGGGGTTGGTGTGTCGATTAAGTTGAATGACCAACTGTGTTTATTTTGTTAGGATTTTCACACGTGTAATGGCTTTGGAGAGAGAAAAAGAGAGAGAGACAGAGAGAGAGAACTTACAAACCACCGGTTCCGTGTCTGATGTTTCCAATATTGATTTTTTGAACAGACCATGGGGTAGGAACCATGAATCCTTGTGCTAGGCCTGTAGTTATGGCTCCAGCGGAAATGAGGAGGATCTTTGAAAAATGCATGATTGCTGATGATTGATGAGAAGTTGATGATGATACTGTCAAGTTGATGATAACGAAAATTCAATGATGAGAAGTTGATGAATGATGGGAAGAGTTGTCAAATGGACAATTCTTCAATTTATACCCAAACACACAACAATACTCAACGGCAGGAACTCACTCATGATGAAGTTACAGCAATCACGACCCACCGTATTCGTTTCCATCTCATATGCAGCGCCAAGTCATCGTCCTTACCCCAACACGAAGCCCGCAATACGAGTTTTGTGCGTTTTGTGCAACATAAGGTACCAAATCTCGAACGGCAGCTACGATGCGTGCATGAGTCCGTCGGGAATCACGTCTCTCATACATAATGTGGGTCAATATTGGGTTATATGGCAACGTAGTAATGAAGTATACGGGCTGCAGCATGATTATTAATAAACTTTTCTTTTCCTCGGCATCGTCATCATTACTGTATTTGATCGAGAGAATGAACGTTTTGATTGAATGGGGATTTCGGTATGCCCGATGTGGTGAGTGTAAGTGAGGTTCTACAAGAACGGGTTACGGGTGGCGCCGAGGTGGTGTTCAAATAATTAATATGTCTTACAAGTTACGAGCTGGTCACCTGATTGGTGGCTGTGGAGAGAAGTGAAGTCTCACATTATCGTTTGGATAGCACGTGTTGTTTTTATTGTTCTCTACAAGTCGTTATTCATTATGAGCTGATATTTCACACAGCTCCCACCAGCATGTCTCAGTATTGGGAATGTTTCATCGTTGCTTATATACCCGTCGTCGAAAGTTGTGCCTTACCTGCCAGCAATTTTAGTACCGCCGATCACATATCCGAGTACATGGAACAAATGGTAAACTCTCCGCTCCATGGTCTCGTATCAATCGTATGCGTGGCTACTTATCTACCGATATATCGAACAACGGTAGATAAGTGGCCACGCCTACGATTATATTTAGACTGTCTAGTCACGCGTCTTTCTTGGTGCAAGATTGCTCCTTCTCATCGCTTTCCCATTACTTTACAAATATCCTGTCTATACATTGTAAAACCACGCTAGAAGCGAGAAATACAAGCAAGGCTTCTTTTACAAACTCCTTTTTGGTCCCGTCATCCATCATTACATATTAAGCAACGACATCCCTCATCATCAAGCGACCCCCACCTCGTCACTGGAATGAAATAATCGAGATCGCCCATCCTAACTCCCCCTTTGTTCTTCACCAAGCGGTTCTTATATTGAATTGTTGTCATCACTGAAGTAACCGTAGGCACCACCGCCAACATCCTCCTCCAACTAGCATCTTCATACATAAACGCCCGCGTCCTCTCGAATTTTATACGATTTGCGTCCACAGGAAGCCCGTATAAGTATGCACGTGTGCTTCTCTCTGGCTTCACATATGCGTGGAACCATTGATGTACCAGAGGATTATATCGAGTAGTTGAACCGGATGTCGTTGTGTCGCTTGCAAAGAAAAGCTTGCGTTGGAGGGGAGGCGATGTATCTACGATGGTGTGGAAAATCTTGTTGACACGTTGAATACGCACTAGAAGATCGGTGAGAGGAAGGTCGAGGAGGATTTGTTCGACGAGTTCGTGGATGGAGAAAACTGCATGGGCGGCTCGTGACATTTTGATTTTGGTTTTGGTTTTGGTATATGTTGAGTGAGGTCTTTGATGAGAAGATGGTTGTAAAGGGTGTAAGTTGGAGCACTGGGTATGAGGCATGGCAATCTCTTCAGTATTGATGAGTTAATAACTATTGGGTCTATGAATGTGCTATGATTTTGATAATAACACAAATTTGAGTCAGGACAAGGGGATGATTCACTGGAGGAAGGAAATCCCATTGTATCTCGACTCGATTTTTCGAGCTGTCATGATCACTATCATGATTCATATCTCTGTTTTCGAATAACTGAAAGTTCGCCATTGACTGGACTCCCATTTTGAGACTCGAAGATTGCTATTTTTATATAAACCAACAGTCTTTTCCTCGAAATATATACATACATACATACAGTGTATCACAAATCCTCTCCCCAACATTCCATCTTCATCCTCATATTCACTCAAGTTCTGATTCTCTCCTCGCCTGAAAGCGAAATTGACCTCGTCCAAAAGTTCTAACCGAGATTATGCAAAACCGATTTGAAGACCATGGTGCAGCATGTTACTTGACTATTTTATATGAAGGGAAGACCGGGTGTTAGCTACTAGCTGCACAATGCACAATGTATCGACAGTTCAAGGCCTATATAATATGCGCATATGTTCCACTGACTGCAGGGAATCTTGTATATAATCTTTGCACTCATTGCTAATTAAGAGTTAGAGTAGCAGTAAACGTGAAAATTGTCTAATAACTCTAGACTTATAAACTGAATGACTTTGCAATATCATCTAGATATCATATCTAGACCAATCAGAGAAAGCCGAGTTAAGGTGTTGGTCAATTCAAGTCTTTCATGCTATCAACAATCTACTCGAGTATAGGTTTTCCCACCGAAATCTCAAAGACGAAACATTCCTCTTCCTCCAACTTTCTCGACAAGCTTCACTTTCAAGCCCCTCATCTCTCTCCGACTCCCCTCTCGACTCTACCTTCTCAACGAATCTCACATACATACCTACATCCTCAAACCCCTTCTTCAACACCACATATACGAGTATATATACATATATAAACGGCCCTCCACAAACATTCCCAACTACATCTCACCAACCTCACATCCTCTTCATCCCCATCCCCCTCCCCCTCCCCCATATTCAAAAATTGAGTAGGAATGTACAGTATCCTACACAACACAACACAACACATTATATTTTCCATGAGGTAGTAGCATCGCATCTATTCAAAAATTGTACGAGTATTGGCCAAATCTAATGCTCGTCTGTCTATTCGAGTAATTCCAAGTCTTACAACAGAACAAGACAAGGAAATACTGCATAAATTCACAAAGTCACAAATCCACATGCGTTGTATAGATCACAAGATAGACAATCCGTCTGTCGTCGATTCAAATGATGAAACAAACTACTCTAAACCATTGCTCTTACTCTACACGTATACAGTACAACATACTACTTCTCAAGAACTACTCGAGTAGATGAATACACTTATAACTTGCAACCGACACTAGACATAATTAATGACATACTAATATTATGACTGACTGACTAGCTAGGTGGTCATATCGGGATGAGGATAGACCTATACTATAGTATCTTAATAAGAATCGTAACGTATATTTGTATATTCACGAATGCCATGCATGCTATCTCCTATCTTATTGACCTACCTAGAACCCGAGATTGAAGAGGAAGAAGAAGAAGAAGAAGAAGAAGAAGAAGAAGAAAGCCAAGAATATGTGCAGAAGAAAGATCACATTTATACTCTAGTACAAGGGAGAGAGAAAGGAAGAATTTCTCGCTAAAGGATTATTACTCTTGTGAGAAGACACTTGGAACATAAAAGGACGGAGAACACTCCAATGGTGAAGGGTTACTGACCGCACCATAAGTGCGTATTGTATTCGTGATTTCTATGAACGTGTATAGAATCCTTTGCACCGATTGTTTCTCCCTAGACCTGGGATTCTATATCATCTCCCTTCTTCCCGACGTTCTTCCCAGAGCAAGCCTTTGGTGTCCTCTTGACCACGGCTTGATGGCTATGCTATAGTAAGACTTGATGCCAGCCATAGAGCAATACACCAAATAAGACTCAATGATTCTTCGAGAGGTCATTTGGGGCTGCCAGTAGGGTATGAATGGGGAAAGTATCATGCTGCTTCCCCATTAAGCAATCGTTTATTCATGTAATGTATAGCATCTTTCCATATCATCATATTGAATTTTTCAACGGCCACCAAACAAATCTGTTATACTTAATCTTCTGCCTCCCTGTACTTCAGACTGGGTCTGAATTTGGCTAGGAAATGTATTCTCAGCTTCGCAAGGTCCCGCGAATCCCTTATCTCCATAGTTCTCTAACTTGTTCTCAAGCGCTTGCACTTCGTTCATGGTGGCATGCGTCTTTCTCCATCTATTGAGAATTTCTGTTTGATTCACATCTCTTGTACCCGTCTCATCGTCGTGAATGAACAAACCAAAGGCCTTGGCTACCGGAATACCTTCAGTCGCCTCTGTATTTTTAACCGTCCAATATAGATACTCGCCGTTAATCTCCACGTTGTTCATTTCCCTAAAGTTGTGTATGACATTGTTGAGACCCTTGCGATTGAGTACCACTATACAGTAATCTTCGGTGCCAGTTGTTGGTGAGGGCAAAAGCTCGCATACAAATAATGTGCCCTCGATCGGAAGTTTCTCCCATGTCTTTGATTCCAGAGAGAACATATACATAGTGGCAGATGCAGCAAGCGACGAGATTTTTTGGATTGAGGGATGGTATCGTCTGAGGACTGTGAGATTGAGTTCGTCGTTAGTGCGAGTAGGAGGTGCGGGACCTAGGATTGGTGTTTCGGTGTCATAGTCGGAAGCTTGAACTTGATGTAGCTGAGAAGGTCCGGGGTGATTTTGGCGCTGGCGAGGCTTTCGAGGAGTCATTTTGACGGCTTAGTTTTTGCGCGCGAAGACAGAAGATTTATAAGTTAAGATATTGTAGACTGTAGACTGTAGACTGTAGGTCACAGGTAGCGCTGTTCTGTGGTTGGTATGGTAGGTTTGACGCGACAGCGATGCGATGATGTGATGAAGTTGTCGGGTGAGTTTAAACAGCTGGAGAGTTAAATAGAGTGTGGGATCACAAGTACGATTTCGTCTTTGATTTAGTACGGCCAAGATTGTCTATGTTGTGAATGACTTTGATGTGATGGATCATTGGGAAATGTACATGAAGGATTTCAGCCTCGTGGGAAATGCCCCCCTTGTTGAAATGATGATGACTGTGACTTAAAATTACCAGGGGTCAAAATGGGCTTTAACTTCTAGAATACATCCCCCACCAGCACTCGGTCCGTACAATAAAAGTAACACAATTAATTAATTAATCAAATACTGATAGAGTATTAATCACTCCCTTTCTCTTAGTTCTCCTCTTTCCTTCCTTAACAACAAACCTCTAGGAGTATTATATTATAATTCTGAAGTTCTTTACGACTCCATTCCTTGCAACAAGCACCCCCCCCCCCCCCGGTGAGCTTAAGCTTACACTTCTTATCTACGTCATTTACCCCAGCATTCAAAGAATAAGAAAAGGGAAAGGAAGAAGCTCGAAAACGATCTTAGGAGAAAGGAAAGGGAAAGGAAAGGGAAAGGGAAAGGGAAAGGGAAAGGGAAAGGAAAAGGAAAAGGGACCGCGGACAACCAACATGCCGGGTTAAACCTTCTACTTGCCTATATCTTGAAACTTTGATTCATCTATTTTTCCAATACACTTTATACACGTTATAAAAGCTCAAAGATGGCCTCGAGTACGAGAAATTCGATAGATGAAAGCCCTGTCGAAGTCGAACTGCCTATGACCTCGAGTCCACAATCCCTTTCAAAAGCCGTCTATGCGCGACGAGACGAATACACTCGACCACAGAAAATCAAAATAAAGATTGGTTGTTGGAATGTTGCTGCTTGTCCTGGAACTGAAAAAGATCTAGCAGGATGGTTTGTACAAGGGAAAGGGATCGACAAACGACTAGCTGGGCTTGAATTAGCCAATGCGATTGAGAAGGACGACAGCCAAGCAAATATAGAAAGTGTCGATGAACAAGAATCAAGGCGAAATAAGAAAGAATCAACAATCCCGCTTGGCGACGAGGGTGTAATAGCTGGAGGAGAAGATATTGGATTATACGTATTAGGATTACAAGAAGTCGTCGAGCTCACGTCTGCGAGGGAATATATTGGCAAAGTCTATTCAAATAATGATCCTGTAACAACATGGAGGAAAGCACTTTCTGGTGCTTTACCTGAAGGCTACAAATTAGTAGCTGAACAGCAGCTCTCTGGTCTACTCATATTCATCTTCGCCTCCCCGACTGTTGCACCTACGATAAGTTCTGTTAGTAGCGTCAGTGTTGGGACTGGATTCATGGGATATCTAGGAAACAAGGGCGCCGTCACTACGAGAATAGTAATTGGAGAAACAACTCGACTTGTATTTGTCAATTCACATTTGGCTTCGGGAACGGATAAGGCACATTTGGAAAGACGGATTTGGGATGTCTCACAAATATTGCAAAGAACGCATTTCGTCCCGATAAGCCGAGGCGGAATTCTAGATGATGCTCAGGAGAGCATTGGGGACGAAGATTTTGCTTTTTGGTTTGGAGATCTAAATTTCAGATTGGAGGGGCTACCAGGAGATGACATTCGACGGTTATTAATGCTGCATAGTAAAGGAGAATACGATGTTGGGACGCAATCAAGAAGGAAGATTGATAAAGAAATCGATGCTCGTGAAGGACCGATTGTTATACGGTCCATTGATAGTGATGACGAATCCGAGGAAGAAGAGACACACAAAAGCAGTAGCATATTCGACCAGAATGATGATTCTTCGACTGTTACCACGCTTCCGGATCCAGATGATTTTATACAAGATCCCAGCCAAGATCCCGGCTCGTTGCAAGCTACCATTGACTCAATATTGCCACATGACCAGTTGAGGCATGTTCAGAGAGCTCGAAGGGCATTCCACGAGGGCTGGAGAGAAGGACCGATAACATTCCTTCCAACGTACAAATACGATGTTGGGCGTATGGGAGTTTTTGATTCTAGCGAGAAGAAGAGGGCACCAAGTTGGTGTGATAGGATTTTATTTCGAACACGGAGAGACAAGTTGGTATTTGATGCGAAGATGAATGAAGAGGCATCAGCAAGGATAAAAGACGAAGAAATGAGAGCTCAAGGATTGGACCATGCCGCAGATGATGAAAATGTTCTTTTTAGCTATGACCCGGATGAAGATGGAGAGCAATACAACACGCCTTCTAAGGGCGATGATTATGACGATTATGATGAATACGACGAGACGGGGGACAATGAAGCAGCACCAGTCATAACTAGAGATGGATCCGTGGATCGAATAAATCTAGATGTCTACACATCACACCAACGAGTCCTCTCATCAGATCACAAGCCACTCGATGCTATTTTCACTCTAGAATATGACGCAGTCGTACCGGAGTTGAAATCCAAAGTACAACAAGAGGTTGCTAGAGATCTCGATCGAGCGGAGAACGAAGCCCGGCCTGGAATCACCATTGTTGTGGATCATTCACAGGATACAGAAGAAAGACAAGGAAACGACAAGCCCCGACAAAAGTCCACTGATGGAAATGGAGTAGTTGATTTTGGTGATGTTGAATTCGACCATGGAGAGACTAGAACTCTAACGATTGCAAACACTAGTCAAGTCACATCCACATTTGCATTCGTAGATAGGCCTGGTGTGGAAGGGCAAGAAGATAGAATCGCACCGCCGTGGCTCAGTGTATGTTTTGCGGGATTTGCGATGGATGAAGATGATCGAGCTCTCAAAGAGCTCAAGCGAGAAATTACCCTAGAGCCTGGAGATGCCATTAACGCCACGTTAGAAGTGCTTGTGGACGACTTCTCTTCCGTAAAGTCACTGAACGATGGACATGTCCTGCTTGAAGACGTGTTGGTATTACGAGTCACTGATGGAAGAGATCACTTCGTTCCGATAAAATGCAACTGGCTCCAGTCTTGTTTGGGGAGATCTATTGATGAGCTCACTCATATACCGGAAGGGGGCGTGCGAGCTTTACTACCCCGCCCACGAGGCGAACCTGGGCCTCCTGTCAACAGAGGCCAAAAAGTAACTTGGTCCGCACCTCGAGAGCTACTTAAGCTCACACAAGTCGTGGACTCTCTCACTGATCGTGTTGTTGCCGACTCAAATATGTTAGAAGGCGCAATGATCCCTAGAGATTTTCCAGGTTGGCCATTTGATAAGAGTTCCTGGAGACTTAAAGACAGATCTGCTAGGATTACTTTGAAAGGTCGGGTATTGGCAGCTCTGGATTCCGATCAAAGCATATTTGATGTATTTCCCGTTGAGGTTCCTGCCGCTTATCGACTAGAAATCGTCGCTGAAGTTCTCATCCTATTCTTGCGTAGTCTTACGGATGGCATCGTACCTACAAGTCTATGCGAGCAAATTGACGCAAATACCACATCGCGAGCAGGAAATACTCAATTCGATATTGAAGAAACAAAAGGGTGGGTCTTGGATGTTTTATCTTCTTTACCGCATCACAACATATCCTTTGTATTCCTCACGTCGACTCTCTCACGAGTTGCGGGAGAATTGGCACCAATTCCGAAGGTGAGACGTTCTCTTGATACATCAGTTCGCATTGGTTTCGATTCTGTCAAGAGAACTTTGAGTTGGAAGGGAAGAGCAGCGCCACCCCCGGAAGACCCAGCTGCGGTCAGGAGGAGGGAAGTCAATATGGCTTTTGCGGAAGCATTTGTGGGTGTGGTTTTCAGAGGGGTTGTACCGGTCAAGGAAAGGGACAAGAAGATCTTGGAAGAAAGGAGGAGAGACATTTTGGAAGCTTTCTTGAAAGGATTTGTTCCTTGAAGAAGAAGAAGAAGATGGGATGGAAAAGGGTAATGATGATGTTTGTAACGATTAGCGAGCGGCTCATGAATGATTTGGTGTTTTGGATAGATGGTGGGTAACAATTGTTGGAATTTGGGGACAGGGGAAAGGGGATCAGGAGAATGAGATGGAATGGAATGGGATGGGAGTGCTTGAAAGTGCAATCTAGATGAGAGTATATAACAGGCAGGGGAGAGGCGAATGAATGATGGATGGATGATACTTTACGCGTGTACACTTGCCGATGCCAATATCTCACTCAATGCATTGGAATGGAAACAATTGTCGTACTTTATGTCCAGACAGGTGGAGTATAGGATAGGCACCCACGGCGTGAAAATAACATGCTGCTGATACCCCTGGTTGATTTGTGTATTAATGGAGCCACACATAATTTCCACCTGTTGCATAGACAATACCTTGACCATGCCCAGATCTCACAAGCGTTCCCATGAAAGCGATATTAGTCGTGCTATTCAAGGGATAAACAGATCTAAGCGATCAATTCATTTCATATCATTATTCCATTTCATCATTAACCTCCGCCTTCCCCTACACACACGTCATCCCACCCCACGTCATCCCACCCCACTAATAAATACTCAACACATCCGTCCCATTCCCATTCCCATAATCCACCCCACAAACATCCACATACGAGCCCACAACCTCCGCCCTCTCACCCAACCACTCCCTCACATCATCTTCCTTACAACTCGTTCCTGGTCCCCCCGTACACGTCACTAAATCCTGAGGACTATTATTGACCAGCACTCTATAGTAAGTTCCTGCTTCATACCCAAAACTATCGCATTCCATCTTCTCAATCGCGACGTTTGTCAAAAATGGAAGAATGGCACTAGATTTCCATGCGCGGCCGTAGTTTATTTGGTGCAGGGGCATGGTGTTGTTGATGTTGTTGGATCCTGTATATGCGGAGTTGTTGAAGAGACCCATGGCGACGATGACCGTGGGTGGGAGTTCGCGGTGCGTGAATGAGATGTAGAGATCTTGATCGGCGGTCGCGTTTGAGGCGTTGTTTTGCGTCGTCATTAAAGTGTTGAATGTGGCGTTTACCCAGGGAAACCCGATTGCTCCCGATGCTTCATTGCCGTACCCACTGTTGTAGAAGTATTGGATGTCGTTGGTGTATTCGAAACCGAGCCAGTCGGTAGGAGAAAGAACGGAGAGGTCGCAGAAGGGTGATGAGCCGCGGATGACGGTCTCGTAGCCGCAGAGGAGCGACATTCCATATACGTCGTCGGCGGTGAAGTTGAATGCTGGAGCTAGGTTGTTGAATCGTGCAGTTATGGGTTTGGCGTAGATTTCTTGGAATTCGCCGGATTGATCACTGCCGCCAGAGGAACTGTATGCTGGACAAGAACTATATGGCGTCAAGGAGTTCGCACTATCGTTCTTTCCTTCGTATATCTGAACAATCTCAATATCTGAAGCATCATCTGCAATTCCATTGGAAAACGACTGCGCAGTCTTCACGGTTCTCTCTGCAGTAGATGTCCATATCTTGTTCGGAGTTCTCAAGCTTTGGTATCTCTGTGCAATGTCCACACCCAAGTTTGTAGCCTCCAACTTACCCGACCTCGTCAACATTTCGATCTCGGGATCGGTGATAGGCGCTTGCCATGTCGAAAGGAAGGAAAGACTTGGTATGCTTGCCCATTTAACCGATGTGTTTGCAAGCTTTTGCACAAATGGCTCAATGTACTCTTCATAATCGAAGTCATTGGCATAGATTGCGGCATGGCGAACAAGGTACGCAGCTCGAGTAACATTGCACCCTTGAGGAGGAGCAGGGTCGGTAGGTGGATCTTGAGGATCAAATGGAGGTGCGGTTCCAGCTAGATGATGCAATGGATCGAAAGAGTAGGAGTTGGGATAGTGAGAGGCTACATGAGTAGCTTGGAGAGCGAATGTGAGGAGAATGGCTAAGAAATGCATCTTGAGATAGATGAGAGGAGACAGAGATAGGGTTGAAGGAAAGAAGTAGAATTCGACCTACTAATAATACTGACACTTTACCTTATACTCTTGTACCTGAAAGATTTCCACAGAGATCATCATGATGAATTGAATTATACCAACTAAACCAAGGCACGAAAAGATACCCACGATATGATGTGGGAACAGTCGGCAGCTAAAAAGCTTAGTTTGTTGCTTTTCACAGGTTTTTTTTGTTGATGTCAGCCAAGATATATATATATTGCTAAATCTCCGCATCCAACCACATTGTGGCTTTATAATGTGGCTTGACCAGCCACAACCAAGGATACTCGTATAAAACCATGAATTATTTTCCCATTATCCCAAATATCCATATGTATCTATCTGTATACGAAATACACATCACATTATGATCAAGCCTTCAACAACGATTCTTCTAAATCCAGCCACTTCTGAACCAACGTCACTAGCTCTTTTCGAAAAGCGGCCGTTCCCAACCATGTTTCTCTGGGATTTGGTAGTATGGACGATAAACAATCTGGAAGAAACCAATGATTGAAGTTATCGTGCATGTTCGTAAGAGCGGCAAATTCGTCAATGGTAGGGATGTCTGGTCTGTTCCTCGTCTGCCATACGTTCCATTCCTCATACGCCAGCATGATGAGTGTGGTCAGAGTCCACAGGAAGAGAAATTGAAGAATCAGAAAGATGTAATTGAGGAAGACTCGAATCCGTGAAGAACGGCTGGACTTGATATTGGTGATGGCTTGATGTATGGCATCGGCTTGAGTTTGCAGTGATCCATTCCAATGACTAGAGGGTCGGCGCACGAGACGCGCTGCGTCCCCAGTAGGTGGTTGTGGTGTCTTGTGTGAATCATACCACACGTCGTCTGATTCTTCTCCTGTATCTGAGTCTGATTCATCGTCTAAACCGGCATCTTGGTCCACCATTGTCAACACGTTCATAAAGATACCCTCCACATACACTCCCGGATACAGTTCAAAGTGAATGCATCTTCCGTTTGGCCATTGCATATTCGCAATCGAATCGTCCCATCCTGTCAACCTATGGGTAATCAATCCCGATTCCTCGCCCATATGGTCCCACCTCGCTCTATACTCCTCTCTGCAATCTTCGCTTGGGTAAACGCTACTGAATGCCAAATCATTTGCAACCAGGAATTCTCCAACCCATCTCGGACCTCCCAGTAACAGAACTCCGGGCTGTCCTGCGGCGTCGGCAATTGTTTTCAGGTAGTCTGTTTTGTCATCTTGTGTGAAATCCAATCCTTGAGTGATGAGTGAAAGATCTATCACATGTAACCATTCGAATTCGCGATTGGCTTTCGCAGCAAGGTGTGTTTTGCCAATGGCAGAGAATCCCAGAATGATTTTCGCTCGTTGTAAGTCGCTCTCGAATCGGGGGTGTTCTTGTTGTCCCAGTCGAAGAGCAGAGGTGACGGCTCAGCCGACGAGTGGGAATATTTCGATCCGCTAGATGGAGGTGTTTTTCTTCTCGCCATCCGGACTTAATTGATGCGATAGAATGGAGAGTCATGCTGATAGGATTTTGCGGGTGAGACGACTTCATGTAGTCCACATTCTGGGCAGTTATAATTCATTTCCATGAATATATGTGATGGTTTGGGCAGTAACAAACCATTGTTCTCGTCAATGTTTATCCAAAGGGTCATGAATGTTGACGCAAATGTATATTTTCAGGATTGAAACCTTTGAAAACAACTCTCATCAACAAAATGATTGTTTTCGAACAAACAAACGTTCATGTCTCACTATTCTCACCGAAAAAGTCTTAGTCTCGCTAGCTGCATTCCGAAAGCGTCGCTTAGGAATCAGGGGGATCTCAAGGCAACTTCAATACCTCCAAATACTTTTTCATTCAGGAATAAAAACGACTCATAGCCAAGCTCAAGTATGCACTGGTCACTTACTCCTTCATATCAACATAGGCAGCTATTCTAATCATTTACTCCCTACCATTTTGCCACCTACCAAATTTTATCAGGCGCAAGTTGTGGAATGCACTACCTACCTCTCAAGTGAAAATGCATACCGTACTTTCATAACGCATATAATTTTTCCAAGCAATAATAAACGGCGAGCGAAAGTTTTCTGCTCTGCATTACTGCCTTGAGTCTTAGATGCCCTAGTGCATACATATCTGCAAGTGAGATTGAACGATGACCTTTCCTATCTGCAAGTAAGCATCAGCATCGGCGTCCCGAATAGTGTAGATTGGAGTTCATATTTGGAACGTCGGATCTATTTGACATGTCAAACTTATTTGGATCGTGTACCCTGTTTGGGTTTATTTTCAAAACGTCAATTTTTGCTCACTCGGAGATACATAGTTTTTTGAATACTGGGAGCTTTAAGATCTGGATTGTAGTCCGGACAATTGAAACAGCGCTAAGTATTGTTGTAGCACCATACTATTGACGTGTTCTTGAGGATTATTTGCGAGATCGGAGTTCAAATGTATGTTTCTTATTCACTGGTTACCGGTTGAACCGGCTCGACCCTTTACCTTAGCTGTGCATCTAGCTTCAAATCTAAAGGTTTGGAATTATTATGTTGTACGAGGCCCGAGTAAGACCGCATATTTAATCAGCGTCTTACCTGCAGTTCATCAATTGCTGTAGGCCTTTAGATTGGAGGCGTCTGCCATTGCATTGCATTTCGTGGTACGCGGAGTTAAGCACGCGGTTGCCTATGCACCAACGTTTCAGAAACGATGCTCGGTTGTTAGATCTTTCGGTATGATTAGAGAATAAAGAGTTGCCTTCTAGAAGTTTAGTACAAATTAAATATTGTTATATGTTTGGATTATACTTCCACTATCGACAGAGTTATCATTACGAGTTAGAAAAGCTCTCCTGGAATTAATTACCCACAAGCCAATGACTCAAATCAACTCATACGATCATAGATCTTCTCTCTCCACATGCATCACGCATGCGCAATAACTCATCATCATCACCTTAACCCAATTCCTAACCCCCCTGAAGAAAGGGGTTCCCTCGCTTCGCACCCCCATCCTACCACGCGCTACACTACGCCGCATAAAATTCCAACAGCAAAAACTGCCAATCTAAAATCTAACCACCATTACTCATCAATCCTTACCTTACCCTAACACCCCCGTTCGCCTTCGCCTTCGCCACTGTCAAACACGAGGTTTCCACGCATCTCACCACGTACCCGGCAAACACCCTAGAATTTTCATGAAGCACGTTAAGTATCCCTCCCCCCAAGGCTCATTCGACACCCATCAAATCAAGTGCCAGAAGTCCACTTTCTCATCCTCTCACTACTTTACTTCTAAACGCCATTTTTACCAGAATTTCTTACTCAGCGGCACCTCTATTTTGTCAATTTCCCAGAAGTTAGAACTTCGACCGTTTATGGAACGAATATTAGTACAGTACATGGACGATCAATAAATATATCATCCCCATCTATTCCTAGTAAAGTAATTTTAACATTCTGCATCCGCATTCGCAGCACCATTGGTTCTCAGGACCCAATATCGTGATGTAAGAAAAAGTACATAGACGAATCGGAGGGGAAGCAGGACATGCAATAGATCGCATGTAACATGTTGATGGAGGGGAAAGAAAATGACTCAGGATGAGGAGGGTCACTCGCTTACTTATCTGCGTGAGAAGGGTTATCTACTGTAGTAAGATGACTTGAGCTGTGGGATTCCGGGAAGATGTCTCATGTTTCGGATGGCGAATGCGGATGCGAGGCTGACGCCCGCCGATTCGGACGTTGGGTGGAAACGTGGAAATGGGGAAATGTGGAAATGTGGGTGCGAGTTCCTACCTGGGCTGGGGTCGAGTTGAAATGAAAAGATCGGAATGTTTCAGAAGAAACGTGAATGGGGAGAGTGCGAGATTGCAAGTTTGGTACACTGGCGACTCTTGTTGGTTGGTCTTTGATTGAACTGAATGGACCGTTTGGTGTTGTTACAATTACTTCCTGCTTGGAGGATACGGTAGGTAGTGATGGATCTAGCTAGCTGGGAGCTTTGGATATGAGATGTACATGAGATACTGCAAGTTGTTAATACAGTAGTACAATTGCATTCATCTAAAGCGTTCTATTGAAAGTCTAGCCCACCCATATCCCGATCCACCAATTCGTGAAATCCCGTTGCTGTGAAATATCCAGCCAGCTTGCAGTGGTAATCTATAAATCTAAAAAGTGAAAAACAACCATAACATATGCATCGCCCATCCGTCGTAGTAAATGCCCAATTTCCAGTTTCCAATGTTTCGACCAGCGACTCTAATGATACAATAATCTATACCATACCCCATGCCAAATCCCAATGCCAAAACCATGCCAGTTCCAAATGAAATCATCCCATTCTCATGCCCAGAACCTCAAGCCCCCAAATTCTATTCCCAAAAAGATGATCATGCCCATGCCAAAGCATGCAATCTATTGACTGATAACGTGTTGTACATTGCGAGACTCGAACTGAGTGCTGTATATTTCAGTCGAGTATTTGGTCGAGATTCAAATCCGCAGCACTGCACAAGTAAACTGCAATAATCTTGTCGAAAGATTCATGCTAGTAAGATGAATGCGCATCGCAAGTGTATCCGACAAGTAATGTTCTTTCTTCAACATTGTGGCCCCTTGTCCCGTACGCGGGGCACATATCTATTGCGTGAGTGTAGTAGATACATCTACAGACAGAGTGGCGTTCGACAAGGATGTAGCACATGATCTTAGATTTGCGTGGGCCGTGGTTTGACAAAAATCGTGGTGTGAAGGTAGAATGGGTGAAGGATTTATGAGATGTGAGGTGTGCGGTTTTGATTGTAGACTGTGAGAAGTGTATGATCTATGAGTTGTGAGAGAGAAGATATCGGTCGAGTATCGATGTCTTATATAGCCTAAATATTGCCTGTGTTGGTCGAAATGAATTTGGCAAGGGAGAAGGGAGCCTTGAATAACGACAATCCTTCAAGTCTTCGCCTCATTATTGTAGCTGAAGAATAAGGCGGCCATGACTATAATGCCTTCTACCATTCATCATAAGCATGACTCTTTTATGATGAAATACGAGTGTTGAGCCTCCACAAGTAGCTAGATTCCCTTTCAGGACCATTGATCGAGAACCGAGGTAAGATGGGTAGTCGTGGAAGTAGCTTCCAAGGAGTAAGATAGGCCTGAGTGGTAACTGTTATCTTTTTTTGGAAGAACATAAGAAGGTTGACTACTTTCAGGGGGAAGTAACGTGGCTTTAAAGGCTGAGTCCCTCGCCTCTCAGACTAGGTACAGTAATAACATATACAAACTTTGGATCCAACGCTTCTCATTGGAAAGAGGTCGATCTATACGTCGCACCGCATAAAGCTATAGTCATGTGCTTTGTAGTACCTGATTAAGGTTCGCTAGCTGCAGCCCTACCATAGGGCTACGCCGTTCGTGATACTTTGCATTCATTGCATTTTCGGTCCTTTTACTGGCTCTCCGTCAAAATTTTACGACCGGGAGTATGTTCTGGAAACCTAATCTGATGCCTGGGATAAGCGGTCAGCATATTAGCAAATTTCTCCATCCAAATGCTGCTTTTTTTGACACAGTGCCTATCATTGCCTGTTTCCGTTGCTCTCGACTTTTCAATGCGATGACCTCAACTCCCTACGCCGGACCTACTTTGCCGGACTAATCTTGCCTGGTTAATGAATAGCTGGTTAATAATGAAGACTTTTGAAAGACAGTCAGTTGCATTCGGTGCCATTCTTTTCCCTCGAGCACCTGAAATCATTGTGTATACAAGCTACCAATATGCACTGAAGGCCTGAGCCCGTATTGTTAGTGCTCTCAAACATACTTATGAAAGAGTCCCACAGGTTGATTATACGACTTAGTGGATCTCCGATGTACTCTTTGCTGAGGCTTAGGTCTCATGGATTCAACTCGAGCTAATACCGTAGGATCGTTTGACCAAAATCCACAAATTGCAGATAGTTTCAATAGCGGTGACTCGACACCTGTAGAAAAGAGGTGAACGCAACGGTGATTAATGATCATGCACAAGAGTTGATAACGATGCAATACGACCTTACCTCTGCGAGGACTCATGCAATTTCAGGGGTGTTATATCAGCCTTATCAATATTGAGTGCGCAACCCTCAGATCTCTTGTTTTGATCCCGCCGTAGCAATATCAACTGCAACGGGATATTGTCCGATTTTTTTTATTGCAGCGATACTCCGATGGTGCTACATCTGTGTCAAGTTGAAACTTCCGAGAAATAATTCTCAGTCTCGTTGGAAGAATTGGAGGCTCTCATTCGCATGCTAGTAGCCAGACATGCATGTCATACTGTTCTCGATTATCTTGTAGATTGGGAGTGCCAAGTCCGAATGGGGTTCGACTGTTGACGCATCATGCACGCACACAATAAGATGACAGCTCAATTAATCCGAAGTAAAATAGTATATAGGCGTCTCCGACGAACTTTCGACAGCAACAAGAAGGAAAAAACCGAGAAAAGCAGCACGGCAAGCTCACTTGAATCATGCCACTTCTCTCGTACTTCCGAACTAGGTTGGAGGAGTGCTTTCAAGAAAGTCTGTCAACCCTGCCACGTGGAAGAAATGGGAGAAGGCCGACTGCCTGAAGATCGTACAGCTTTGCCCTACGTGAAAGGTCTTGCCGTGCCTCCGGATAACAAATGGAGATGTTAACCCTTCAGTTCTCCGGGTAGATGAACCAGGGGTAAATGTTGACATCATACTCTCAAGGCAAAGCCCAATTCCAGTAGTAATAACAGTGACACAGTAACCCAGTGTCGCAACGTCGCACATGCCCGAGTTGATTGTTGCTCAATTGGCTGTTTTGAGGACTTCCTCTGTCTTGATCAAAAGTCGGTGAGCTTAAAAATGTCCAAGATGTCCCAATGGGGAAGGTCATCTAGTCCGGGTCACGTGAGGTTACAAGTATCACATAATCTTGTTTTTCTGAATGAGCCTTCTCTTCTCTCAACATCAATAACTTTCTTCCTACTTGGTTTCATATCCCCATCCGACCTAATATTACACATCAAATCAACTACTGACGCATTATTTCTTCTTTGGATTCTTTGACTGTGTGAATGAATCCTTCGATTGTCTGCATTCCTGGGAACTTGCTTGCTTGAATGGCTATCTCCACGAAAATCGTCCTCCCTCCCCCCCGAAAGTTAGAATACTGAAAGATATTTGTGAATGTGAATGATAGCTATATCGAGTCTTGAGATAGTTGAGAGTTGCGTTCTTAGTAGACAAGGTCTGAACGTAGAGATGTTTTGTCGTTGATTTATAGCATCTTCTCATCCATGATTTGTGGACTTTGCATCGGTCAAGCGCCGTTTTGAAGAAGAACAGCAGGCATCAGTGTTATATCAGATGTGCGCATGAGTACTGCGTGCTTGAAGTCATGTATCGTTGCCGTCTTATCCACCATTAGATTGATTGTTTCTCGATGAAAGAAGTCTAAGTTCTGTTGCATAGCCCTCGGTTCAGCCTTTATGTTTCTGAGCATTTTGTCTATTGTAGGAAGCCCTTATTGAATTGCTACTTTCAATAATGAGGATTCATTGTCTAATTGACAGATCGCATTCATTTTCCTATTTGATTGTCGAATAATAGCTACGCGTGAGCTTGCGAAACAGTTACACCTTATGCACCCAGTGGGTACAGCCCATGATCCGTCACAAGTTTAGGGTGTCAGTTTATCGTGAGCCTCATTGTGCTGGTATTTTCAACGTGTTATACTAGATTGAATAATTTTGCTTGTATGAGCCTTTCCCGGTCGGATCAATAAGGTCGGACCGTTAAAGGTCGCCGCCTCAATAAAGCAATATGCTCATCTCGCTTCATAATCCCGCGGTTTTCAACCAGTGGGGAAGAGCTTACTGTGCCACCCGAAGGCAGCACGTTGCCGAGTAAGGCCAGAATGTTCCTACTCAGCCCCGATTTGTAGTTTCAAGAGAATAGGAGGACGAAGGAAGCATTGCTTATATTTATTTTCAGGGGCCATACCTTTTACCTATCTTGATCTCTCATTTTGCCATTCAGTCTTGTCTTCTTCTCTTCCTTTTTTCTTTCATTGATTGACCTCAATTGGCATGAAAATGCATTTCAAAAAGTTTAAAATGAGGTTGTTGGCCTTGGTGTCGACAAGTGTTCTCGTAAATTTAGCAGCGGCAGCGACATCAGAAGTCACCGGCTGCGCAGCAATTGCGGATGTTTTCAAATCATTTAGATCTGCTCATCCGACAGGTAAAGCGAATTCCGTATGTCTACAGTTTGTGACTAACGCAAAAATCTAGCGACAAATCGTCCGACCTTCAATGCCTCCGTCGCTCTTCAATGCCTTGAATCTGTGCCCCTAGATGTACAACGATCCTCGGACTTCGTTGATTTCGTGGAGCCATACTGGCAGTTTCAAAGTACCCTAGCCTATCTCAAAGACCCTCCAGCAGATTATCCCTTGCCAGGTGCTGATATGCTAGGAGGTTTGGCTGAGATTAAAGAGAATATCAATTCGGGATATTATGCAAACCAATGGGAGTTTGAAAAGGACCTTTACGCTCTAGGAAACATTTAACCTCATGACTTTCACGTCAATTTACCTCTTCCTCTGATGCGTGTCTTCTCCTTCTCTACTTTAGATGGACCGTTAGTATCCATATCATCCAATGGGTTAACAATGCCAGAGTTATACTTTAAATGTATGTTCGGATTTGATATCTCACCTTTATCATTCCGTGATTGAAACTAATCTTGCAAAGATGATCTTGACCAGCAGAGGAACATGACTCTATCGAAAACAGGAAATTGGACAGCATCATCGCTTGTCAAAGTTAACGACCAGAATGCCACTCTATACCTTGAATTTCTCGGTCAGAACACTGGTGTATATTAAGATAATGATGCGAACTACAACCGAGTATTCTATTCGTTACCAAATTTGGCATTTTTTGGGAGTAGCGGATCGTTCACGTCTGGAGGATATCTTTATGGGTTTTCAGCCGACGTTCTAAAATACACTTTCGCCAATGGAACTGTCGTAACCGCGAGAACTCAAGCATCGACAAGCGTCAACTTCACTTCCATATCATCAGGCCAGGATTTGTTCAATGCTGTGGATCCACCGAAAACAGAATCAATTACTTCGAGTTCCTCAGTCTCAGATAGTCGGCAGAGCACCAAAACTAAGACCGCAGTGAGATCGATTACAGCGCTTGCAGGCTATCCAGAGCCAATTGTGATGCATCCAGATGGTTATGTAAGCGGTTATTTCCTCCAAGACACTATGACTGCAATATTAGTGATGCAGGGTTTTGTTGACCCTTACGAAACGGACGACGATGCAGCACTCAAGCAGCAAAGAGTGATTAGTGAATTTCTAGCAGAATGTAAGAAGGCGAAAATGGAGTACTTGATCGTGGACGTACAAGCAAACGGAGGCGGCGACGTGTTTAGTGGCTATGATGCCTTCAAGCAGATTTTTCCTGCTATTGAGCCATTCGGGGCATCACGATACCGAGCCACACCATTGGTCAACTACATGGGTACTATATTTAGCGGTGCCGGAACGTATGATGCTAGCCATGATTATCTCTTCCAAGCACAATCACAGCTTGATGGAAACGGACAACCATCCAAAGTTGGAACGAGGAAGACCCCAACACGCTTATTTATGGTGACAACTTCACCGCGGAACTTCGTTACAACCTCTCCGACATTGTCACAATGGTAAGCCACTTAATCAATTATGAATAGATACATGCTAAGAAGTCCCATAGTCCCAATCAGCTGGCATTAACGTGACTGGCTACCTAAGTAACAACGATCCTCCACCAGCGGTCTTCAATGCCTCAAACATCGTGATGCTTATGGATGGTGGTTGTGGATCCACGTGTGCTATTTTTGCTGAAATGATGAAAGCTCAAGGTGGTGTTCGAAGTGGTTTGTTAATTCTTTCACTCGCATTGAATCTTCCATTAACATATATTTAGTTTCTGTTGGTGGTCGTCCGCAGCCTGGTCCTCAGCAAGGGGTGTGTGGCTCGAAAGGAACTCAAGTGTTTAATTTTAACGGCATTGCATCTCACATTGAAGCTCTACCAGATGCACAAGCGTCTTATCTTCAGAAAGGCCTCCCATTACCAGATTATCCGCCCGCGGAATACATTCCCAATATCAAGGCCAAAGCATCACTTGGATCTACTTCAACGCTAATGTCCGGTGGGCGATTCAACCTTCGAAACAGCATGCATGATGGGGATGAAACATTTACGCCTTTACAGTTTCAATACGAAGCTGCAAATTGTCGCTTGTTCTACACCAAAGACGATATCTATAATATTACGGGATTATGGACGAGAGTTCAATCAGTGGTATGGAGAGGTCAACCATGTGTAGCGGGTAGCGCTATTACTGATGATGACACAATGCCGCCCGGGGCTTACGATACGGTACCATTTGGAGCTTCCGCTCTACCAAACGTCGAGCTACCGGCTCGACCTGGATTGGTACCTATTGGCAAGGGAGTGAAATCTTGGGCGAGTGAGAGTGGAAGTAGAGAGGAGAGTGCACAAAAGGCATTTGTTTGGGCGATCTGGAATGGATTGCAATAACTTTGGGATGCATAAAGTTGGGAAACTAGATTTCGCATATATCTTGCATCGGAGTTCATGAATGCATTTGCTAGGAGTTTAAGGAGAACTGGCTATGAATGGAGGAAAGTCATCAGTATTGGATCTGATATGTACTCAGACAAGCGAAGGCGTAGGGATTAATGATGGCATATGTAGTGGTGTGGGTGTCAGATCAATCAATCTTTTTCAAATAAACTTTTGCTCACAATATCCTGACAGTAGTAACTCATTTTAGGAAAGGTAATAATATCAAAGTTTGATGCATTGAGATATGCGTTTTGTATTTCAACAAACACATTCTCCATACAAACTACTCGTAGATCGGGACATTCTCCAATAGTAACAGATTTGTTAGAATATCCGAGAATTATATAGACTGCTATAATGTATGTTCTCAAAAGAGATTCCTGCCAATAGTACTCGAGTACTGGGGATTTCTAGATTTATATTTCCTATGCTACTCGTCATAGCACATCAGTATCTATCTGTATCCTCTAAAACAAGTTTTCCAAGACCTCGTTCTTTTGATTAAAAGATCTCTTTATTGTTGATCTTGGTCCTTTTATAATGATAGAGTTTCACAATTTTACAGGAAGGGATTGAAGTTTATGGGTTCTATGATACTCGAGTATTGGGTTGGTTGTACTTCTCTCTGGACAAGCAAGGCAAAGCAAGGAATCGGCACAGCTGGATGGCTTGCTTACCTCGGCCAATTCAGGAGTGGATAGAGAACATCAAAGGACATAACCAATAAACAAGAATATATCCTTCAAAAGAAACCAATAAATATCAATAGTTAAAAGAGTTGGTAAGCTGATAGACTTTAGAGACCGGAACGCTCTTAGCTTTTCAGCTTGAATTTACATTTATTTCAAGTACTTCTTTTATGTGAATCTTGATAGAAAGATTGATGGTCATGTGACTATTATGGCCTGAGGCATAATTAACAACTCGGTAAGATTTTAGCTCCATAATTCAATCTGAGCCGTGCTGAAATTTTCGCGTTCCTGTAATTTAGGAACCACCAAAGCAAAGCAGAGCAAAAGGCAAAAAGTACCACCTTTCAACCAAAACTGCCTTTCAACCACCGATTGAAAAGAACGGCCTACTTACCTACTTACAACAAGTCGCCAATCCCTCTCATCCCCCCTTTTGTTTCAACGATATCAAATTAATTCCAATCCATCCTACCACTTTTTTTCTCTCTTTACGATATTATATTCATTATCGTAGAGAAATAATTTCCACTTTTTCTCATTCCCCAGTTTCCCCGTTTGTGATCATCGACTTCTCTTTTGGGTCCATCCATCCATCTTATTATATCAACTTTATCAAAAGATAAAAAAGAAGCATCGCGCCAAGTTGTTGCATCCATCAAAAGATCATTCAACATCAACACCGAACGCGCCCATTCATTTGGTCGCGCGATTACAATCGCTTTTCCCCTCTATCGACGTCCTCATTCATTGTCAAATCATTGTTGACTTGATCGCGCCTCAACACAACATTGTACCTCATGCGCAAGGCTACCTTTTGATATGCGCTGAAGCTTACCTTGGCATCAACAACCCCAGTTCCAGCATCCACACGATAGTTACTTGTTTCCCCGCGCTACCATGGCTTCGACAATGCAGAACGCGCCGGCCGTTCAACAGCCTGGCTCATCTTTGCCTAATGAGATGAACCCGCAAGTACAAGTTTTGTTCCAGGTAATTTCCTCTCCCACTCTTTTTTCAATCCCTTCCTCTATACACTCTGCTATTGTGTATCTGACTAACTCTTTGCCTTTTACAGAGATATAAACAAATGAAAGATCAAGGCGTGTCAGAAAAAGATCCTGAATTCATAAAGGTCCACCAAACTCTCTCCAACTTTCGCATGCATCGTCAGAAAGCTGTATATGCACAACAGCAACAGCACTTGATGCAACAACAAAATGCAAATAGTGTGGCGGCAAATGGTTCAAATCTAACTCGGCCTCCCTCTACTCCCAGTTCGATCTCCGGCGCGCAAATACCTGCTCCATCCTCACTTGGTCCCTCGGCGATTCCCGCAACTGCGACAGGTCCTCCCGCACCCAAAGCAGCGGCTGGCTCCCAGAAACCAACTGGAATGGGCTCCGGCTATTTCTCGCCAGAACAATTGAGCATGTTGAAGCACCAGATTTATGCCTTCAAGTGTCTGTCGAAAAACTTGGGGATCCCCGCACAAACTCAGCAGCAACTATTTGCGTCTCAAAAGAAGCTACCCACGCCCATCGAACAAGCACTGGCCACCCCTCAACCATCCGGTGAGGATGCACAGCCTGCCACCAATGGAGTAGAAACTGCCGCAGCTCAAAAAGTCGAGGGACCCAAAGTTCACGTATATACCGGATTCCACGACCCGCGCGGGGGGCTTTTGAAAAAAATTGGCTATGGCACCTATAAGACACCAGAACAACGACTAATTATCCCATCTATCTTTCCAACCGGTGTCAATGTTGAGAAACTTTGCCAGAGACGAGCCGACATTATCCACAACCGCATGAATGCTAGGCTCAACGAGTTGAGATCATTGCCTGCAAACATTGCCCATGTAGATGCACGGGACGATGAAATGGTGCCAGATGGCACTCTCAGGCTCAAGGCTGTGATCGAGATGAAGATGTTAGCACTTTACGACAAACAGAAGGCATTGCGCGAGAGAGTCGGTAGGCAGATGATCCAATATGATAACCTAGCGATGACGGCCAACAGAAGCATTTATCGCCGTATGAAGAAACAATCGCTCCGAGAAGCTAGGATTACCGAAAAATTGGAGAAGCAGCAACGCGACGCTCGTGAGACTCGCGAGAAGAAGAAACACACCGATTATCTACAAACAGTCCTCAATCATGCTCGTGAGGTCAACTTAGCTGGTCAGAATCAAAGACAGAAGATGGTTAAATTGGGCCGTATGATGGTGACTCAACACCAAAATATCGAGAAGGAAGAACAAAAGCGTGTCGAGCGAACAGCAAAGCAGCGTCTCGCAGCTTTGAAATCGAACGACGAGGAGGCATACCTAAAGTTGTTAGATCAAGCGAAGGATACTCGTATCACTCACTTGCTCAGACAAACAGATGGTTTCTTATCTCAACTCGCTGCATCCGTCAAGGAGCAACAGCGCAAAGCAGCAGAGCGCTATGGTGATGAGCATGGAGATTTTGAGGAGGATGAGTCTGAAGAAGATGATGAAGAAGAACAAGATACACGCAAGATCGACTACTATGCCGTCGCCCATCGCATCAAGGAAGAAGTCTCCAAACAACCTAACATTCTTGTTGGTGGTACCTTGAAGGAATACCAATTGAAGGGTTTGCAATGGATGATTTCGTTGTACAATAATAACTTGAACGGTATCTTAGCAGATGAGATGGGTCTGGGTAAAACTATACAGACCATCAGTCTGATCACATATTTGATCGAGACCAAAAAGCAGAATGGTCCCTTCTTGGTTATTGTTCCCTTGAGTACGCTGACAAATTGGACTCTTGAGTTCGAAAAGTGGGCGCCGTCGATTGGAAAGATCGTTTACAAAGGACCCCCAAACACAAGAAAGCAACAGCAAAACCACATTCGTTACGGAAACTTCCAAGTCCTTTTGACTACCTACGAGTATATCATCAAGGATAGGCCAATTTTGAGTAAGATCAAATGGGTACATATGATCATTGATGAAGGTCATCGTATGAAGAACGCACAGTCGAAGCTCAGTGCTACTCTCACACAATATTACAGTACTCGTTACCGTCTAATTCTTACTGGTACTCCTCTCCAGAACAATTTACCAGAACTTTGGGCATTGCTCAATTTCGTTCTTCCAACCATCTTCAAGTCTGTTAAATCTTTCGACGAATGGTTCAATACTCCATTTGCCAACACTGGTGGTCAAGATAAGATGGAGCTTACCGAGGAAGAACAAATTCTCGTAATCAGACGTCTGCACAAAGTTTTACGACCTTTCTTGCTTCGTCGTCTTAAGAAAGATGTCGAAAAGGATCTTCCCGACAAGACCGAAAAGGTCATCAAGTGTAAATTCTCGGCTTTGCAATCCCGCCTCTACAAACAGATGGTTACCCACAACAAGCTGGTTGTCAGTGATGGCAAAGGAGGCAAGACTGGAGCTAAAGGTTTGAGCAACATGATCATGCAGTTGCGAAAGCTTTGTAATCATCCTTTCGTGTTCGGCGAAGTTGAAGATCAAATGAACCCTACCAATATGGTTAACGATACTTTATGGCGAAGCGCAGGCAAGTTCGAGTTGCTCGACCGCATTCTGCCAAAATACCAAGCAACTGGACACAGAGTTCTGATGTTTTTCCAAATGACGGCCATTATGGACATCATGGGCGAATTTTTAAACTATAGAGGCATTAAGTTTATGAGATTAGATGGAACGACAAAATCTGATGATCGTTCTGAACTTCTCAAGCAGTTTAATGCACCGAACTCGCCATTCTTCATTTTCTTGCTTTCAACTCGTGCGGGAGGTCTAGGTTTGAATTTGCAGACTGCTGACACTGTGATCATCTACGATTCGGATTGGAATCCTCATCAAGATTTACAGGCTCAGGACCGTGCTCATCGTATTGGTCAAAAGAATGAAGTCCGTATTCTTCGGCTTATCAGTTCCAATTCGGTCGAGGAAAAGATTTTGGAAAGAGCAAAGTTCAAGCTCGATATGGATGGCAAAGTCATTCAAGCTGGTAGATTCGACAACAAGTCATCTGAGACGGATCGTGATGCAATGCTTAGGGTTATGTTGGAAACAGCTGAAGCCGCTGAGTCTTTGGAGCAAGACGACATGGATGATGAAGAGCTCAATGAGATCTTGGCACGTTCTGATGATGAGATTGTCAAGTTCAGAGAAATGGATGAAGAACGAAATAAGAACCTGCTATACGGCATTAACCCTCAAAGCCAGCGTATTCCTCGCCTCATGGCGGAAAGTGAGCTTCCTGGCATATACATGTCGGACGGAAATCCCATATCGGACGAGCCCGAGGCACCACAAGGTCGTGGTGCAAGAGAGCGCACTCGCGTCAAGTACGATGATGGTCTCACGGAGGAGCAATGGACTATGGCTGTGGATGACGACGAGGATTCTCCAGAAGCTGCAGCAGCTCGTAAAGCATCTCGGGCGGATCGCCGTGAACGAAATAAGGCAAGAAAGGCTGGACAACTGAATGGCCCCCTTTCGCCAGCTGGCAGTCGCGATAGCTCCGAAGATCCTGAGCCTGAGGAGCCTGAGCCTGAGCCTGAGCCGACACCCAAGAAGGGACGTGGTCGCAAACCAGGAGTCAAGATTGAGAAACGCAAGGCCGAAGAGTTTGAAGATGAACCTCCGCCAAAGCGAAAGCGTGGTGGTCCTGGACGCCCACCGAGGTTTCCCAACGGAGATATCTTGACACCTAAGAATCGCATGACTCTTCAGGCGAGTCTGAAGATTGTCTTTGATCATTTGATGCATCTCAAATCTCTGCCTGAATCTCCAGACTCACAAGGAGAGCAAACCACACGCGAGATCATATTCCCATTTGTTTCCTTGCCATCGAAGAAAGACTTCCCAGATTACTACATGATTATTAAGGAACCAATTGCCATGAAGCTCATCGAGAAGAAAATCAATAAGAGAGAATACAACAGTCTTCAGGATTTCAAGAAAGACATCGACACTCTCTGCACCAATGCCAAGACATACAACGAGGATGGCAGCTTGATCTATGTCGATGCTGTCGCAATTAGCGTAAGTTAGCTTGATATCCACACGTGTTACAATACTAATAGATAACAGGAGGAGTGCGATTCTCGGGTTCAAGACGAAATTCACGAGCATTCGGAACTTAGTGCTGAGGGTGATGAGGCTTCACGAAACGACGGCTCGACGGCTCCTACTACGAATGCTGGTACTCCTATGCCGGCGCCGGGACCAAGCACAAAGTTGAAGCTTACATTCAATAAGCAACCCAATGGCAGAAGTAGCAGTATTCAAAGTGACGATGATGACGATGATGAGTAGACACTCATACATGAGGTTCATTGTGATTTACGATGGGGGGTGTAAAGGGGATTTGCTGGATTACTTTCTCGCACGTAAAACTCGTGCATGTTGTTTTTTTAGTGGCGTTTACATCACATGGAAGGGAGTCACTTGAGGGAGGGAAAACATATTTGCGCATTTGACACGAAGGCGTGACAAAGGCTTTTCTATTTTATCCAAAGGCCTTTGCCTAGAATGTATTTTAATAGAGACAAATGAGATGCATGGGACATAATTCCATGGTATCAATCCGTTAGCTAAAATCAAGATAAATGTACAACAAAAAAGTACCAATTGTATGGAAGGATTGCATAGTGACATGTACATTGTACGATAGAGGGACTGGATCGAACGCCAATGGGTAAGGCTTTCGAGTACAGTATTAACTCCAAAATGGCAGTGAATAAGTCATCAACTTGAAGTTCCTGTTAATACAACCTAGGTACTACCGTATACTGTTGTGGTGTTGTTAAACCCTATCGGACTTAGCGTTAATCTTCACATTAAAGATCCGAGCTCAAATTTATAGCATTGTCTTGAATATCCGTATTCAAAGGCTTTCCATTGCATACGACAGAACATATCAGCTTAAGGTAATTTTACTTTGCATCTTTCTTCAGCTTATTGCACAAAACATCAACTTTGTAGTTGCATATATTCTGAACTCGATGAATCTTTAATTCAATAATTTGATCCTCGACGCGACCTTCCCAGCTCTTCGATTGCGCCGACTGTCTCCCCTCTTCAAATACTTCACGACGCGCAGGAAAGCAAGCCAACGTCATGTCTGCGATCAAGAATGGCCACGTCAATGGCGGCGCAAATGGTTATGATGCTGGGAATTCGATTGAAAGAATGATTAGCAAACGATTTTCCGACATTCCCTCAGCTATCGATATTCCAGTGACTGGAGAAGATGATGATCAGGCAGTTGAAATTGATCTCGAAGATCTACTGGACGACCCTACCGAATTATGCACATTACTCGAAAACGAAGGCGCGGCTCGCACATATTGGATGACGGTTGCATTGGCATACGCGAAACAGAAGAAGGTTGATCATGCTATTGAGATGTTGACAAAAGGCCAGACTGCTATGCGCGGCGGTAACAAGGAGAGACTCAGTATGCTTACATGTTTATGCTGGATGTACCTCTGGAAAAGTAAGGAGGCACCTCGCCATCGGCCAGATAGCGTGGAGGATGGAGATGAGATAAAAACGAAAGAAGATTGGTTGAAGATGGCGACGTCGAATTTGAACGATGCTTCCCGTATCAATCCAGCCTTTCCACCCCTCTTCCTAGCTCGAGGTGTCTTGCAGCTCCTCCGAGCTTCTACTCGGCCCTTTCCCAAGAATAACACAGCGCCCGGCGCACTGGATCCTGAGAAGGCTGAGCTTCTGCGGGGAGCCCAAAAGTCATTCGAGGATGCAATCAAAGCTTCGCATGGCAGGAATATGCTGGCAGTATTGGGTAAGGCGAGAGCGGCATACTCAATGGGCAAATACGCAGAGGCTTTGGAGGGATACCAAGAAGCATTGCGATCAATGCCAGATCTAGTAGACCCTGATCCAAGAATTGGAATAGGCTGTTGTTTCTGGCAATTGGGCTTCAAGGATGATGCGAAGGCGGCTTGGGAACGATCGTTAGAAATCAATCCAGATTCGAAGGTCGCAAACATATTACTCGCTCAGTTCTACCTCGATCAAAGCGCACATGTACCAACGAACAGTCCCGAATTCATTCAATTATACAAGAAGGCCATGACTGAGTATACCCAGAAATCCTACAAAGTAGACAAAGATATGCCTTTAACTTGTGCTACTTTTGCTGGCTACTTTTTGTCACGGAAATCGATGCCAAACGTCGAAGCTCTAGCCCAAAAGGCGATTCAATACACAGATGTCAATGCGATTGCAAGTGATGGATGGTACTTGCTTGCGAGGAAAGAACACTTCGATGACAATTACGAGAAGGCTCTTGATTACTATGGGCGGGCTGATGATGCGCGTGGTGGTGTTGACAGAGGATACATGCCTGCTAAGTTTGGAGCTGCGCAATTGTCCGTACTGAAAGGCGACTTCGGCGAAGCAAAATTGCGACTCGAGAAAATAATTCAGCAATCCAAGAACATTGAGGCAATGATTTTGTTGGGAACCTTGTATGCGGAAGAAGTATTCAGCAGCCAGGAAAGTGGTGTCAAGGAAGACAAAACCACAGAATTCAAGAAAGCTATTGGTTATCTTGAGAATGTCCGTACAGCATGGAAAGACCCTAAGAAGAATCTTGTGCCTGATGCGTCGGTTCTTCTCAACCTTGCGAGGCTCTACGAAACAGAACAACCCGACAAAAGTTCGCAATGCCTTCAACAAGTCGAGCAAATCGAATTTGATCAAATCCCAGCTGCAGACAAACCCGAGCAGACGGACGATGAGGTCGCATACAAAAACGCTATGCGCGAAAATCTACCCCCCCAATTACTGAACAATATGGGATGCTTCTATTATCAATCCGAGAAATACGACCAAGCTCGCGAAATGTTTCAAGCTGCATTAAACGCTTGCGTCAAAGCTGGTGAAAAGCTTGAAGGTATGGACACTGATGCACTGGTCACTACTATCAGTTTCAATCTCGGACGAACGTATGAGGCCAGTGGAATGCCTGATGAAGCCAAGACGGTTTACGAAGGACTGTTGGGTCGTCACAGTGATTATACTGATGCTAGAACACGTTTGGCATATATCGCACTGCGTCGGGACCGACAAGAAGAAGGACCCAAAGCCGTGTCTACCTTGTACAAAGAGTCTTCGGCCGACCTCGAGGTCCGAGCATTGTACGGTTGGTATCTGGGACGCATGCATTCTCGGAAGAAGTCGAGCAATATTAATGAGGATCCAGAATATCGTCACTACAAGCATACTTTGCAACAGTATGACAAACATGATCGATATGCTTTGATAGGTATGGGTAACATCAATCTTATGGCCGCTCGCGAGATGCGTCGTGATACCGAATCAGACAAGCAAGCGCGGAGCAAAATCTACACGAAGGCGGTTGAGTTTTTTGACAAAGCTTTACAACTGGACCCCAAGAGCGCTTATGCTGCTCAGGGCGTTGCAATTGCACTCGTCGAAGACAAAAAGGATTTCAAGACTGCCCTTTCTATCTTTGTGAAAGTACGAGACACAGTCAGGGACCCAAGTGTCTTCATCAATCTCGGACATATTTTTGCAGAGTTACGACAGTATTCTAAGGCCATTGAGCATTATGAATCTGCCTTGACGAAAGATCGAGCTCACGATAGTCATATCTTAACTTGTCTGGGACGAACCTGGCTGTCGAAAGGAAAAGCAGAGAAGAGCTTATCGGCGTTCAAAAGTGCTCTTGATTACTCAGTGCAGGTATGTTACTTTCCGAAATTTATCATTTCAGTACTAATCAATAATAGGCTCTTGAAATTACACCTGATCAAGTTCACTACAAATTCAACGTTGCATTTGTACAACTTCAATTGGCGACAACGATTTACAGCTTACCAGAAACTCAAAGATCCCTCGAAGAAGTCAAAAGTGCAGTAAAGGGTCTAGAAGATGCCATTGAAGCTCTCGACGCAATTGCCCAACATCCTAGTCCACCGTACCCTAAACACGATATCGAGCAACGAGCCAACATGGCACGAAATACGATGCGTCGTCAATTAGAACGTTCAATGCAAGCCCAGAAGGAATATGAGGAAAAGAATGCCTCCAAAATACAGGCAGCCAAGGACCAGAGAGAGGTTGAATTGAGAAGAAGAGAAGAAGTGCGTGAGGCAGCTGAAAAGGCCGAACGTGAACGCAAAGCAAAGATTGCCGAGGAGCGACAGAAGATTTCCGAAAAGGATCGTGAACTGGCACAGGCTAGAGCGGCTGATGATATTGCTAGGGAAGCAGCGGAAATGACGACGGATAGTGAAACGGGTGACAAAGTGAAGAGAAAGAAGGTTCCCAAGGGTAGATCGGGTGGTGGGAAACGTAAGAAGAAGGATGATGGAATTACGGATGACGATGATTCAGGTGCTGAGGAGGGAGGCCGATCACAAAGGAGAAGTAGAAAGGCGAGGAGAGGCAGTGGAAGTGAGGAAGAGAAACCAAAGACGAAGAAGAGGAGGTTGGCTAAGAAGGGGGCGGAAAAGAAGAATGATAAATATCTGAGTAATGAGATTGTGGTGGAGAGTGATAGTGATGGTGACAATGGGGCTGAGGAGGCGAGGAAAGCCATGGAGGGAGAGGCTGGAGAGGATGACGTTGAGATGGAGGGGGTTCCTACGAGTCAGATTACTGCCGGAGGTGGTGATAGTGACGAGGAGGAACAAGTCATCAAGACTACGAGGAAAAGTCGAAGAGGCGTCATTGAAGATGATGACGAGGATGATGATAATGCCAATGCCGCGACTAATGATGGTCCTGCTGGTCCTTCTGGTCTACAAGAAGACTCTCCGGGCACAGTAAACGAAGATGGCGATACCCCGATGGCGGGAATTGGGGCAGGAGATGAGGATGATGAGTAGAGAGTAGAGGTACTCGGTCTTGTAAATTAAATATAATCTAAAAAGCTATTTTATTTGCAAAGAATGGGGCGGGATAGGATGGGTTGGGATGGGGTGAGAGAAGCTATGATTGATTGATTGATTGATAGATAGTCAAGTGATAATTCGATAATTGATATATCATATTTTACATATAATACTCGAGTACTCGAGTACAATATAGTTGGCTGGATGGGGAAAGCTAATGACAGGAAAAAGATAGAAGAAAAAGTGTAAGTATAAGTATAAGTATAAGTATAAGTTATTTGTACTCAACTAAGAGTATATCAGATTGGATTATTGAGGATAATGAAATCTAGAGTAGTTAACTCATCATATTTTGTTTTTATATACTCAAGTAAAAATACTCGAGTATACTCGAGTATAAATCTTCTCTTCTTCTTTTCTCCTTTTCTCTAGGCTCTCTTTCTTCTGTTTCTTTTTGTTCCCTTTCTGTTCCTATCTGTTTCTTTTTGTTTTGTGTTTGTTTGTGTTTGTGTTTGTATTTGTATTTGTATAGATATTTAGATAGATAATTTATTAAGCGTAAGGGAAAGGGAAAGGGAAATCGGGGTGAGGGGAAGTAGCTGGGTAGGTATGATAGGTATACAAGTAGTATAGTGTAATATGGTATAATTTGGTATTATCTGTAGATTATATTAGATAGGAAGGTATAGGAAGGTATAAAGGAGCTGGAATTCGAAGGGTGTTCGGAGTTTTGTGTGGTGTGGTGGGTTGGGTTGGGGTGTAGTAGGGCAGGGCAGGCAGGGCATACTATGTAACATGGTAAGGTGCACGCACGGTAGTAAGAAGGTAAGAAGGTAAGGGAGGTACTGTCTGTAAGATTACTTACTTGGGTGAGGTACTTGGGTGAGGTACTTGGGTGAGGTAGAGAAAGAAGGTTGTGGTGGTTGTGGTGATGGAGTAGGTTTATGAATAAGGTTTATAAGCAAGCAGGTTTATAAGTAAAAACTGTATGAGTATATAGGCAGGAATACTTGTAAGTTGGAATACCGTATATCCCCCCCTACTTACGAGTACTGTACTTTACTGTCTGTATACTCACTTGTATTATAAACTAATTACTCGAGTATAATAATATATAATTATTCTAGACAAATTTCACATAATAACATGATATTAAACTTCCAAGTTTTTTCTAGATTTATTATCATTTTGATTTCCATTCCATCTCTTCTTCATTTCGCTAATTCAATCCATTCCATTCCAATCCAATTCAGTCGCAAGACT